>JAQSUU010000440.1:600000-761044 GCA_038087645.1 Saccharum hybrid cultivar R570 | reverse complement strand
CTGCGCTTTTATGGCAAAGAGGCAGCAGGAGGGCTCTTATTTGGAGATCTATTACTGCTAGAAGAACAAATGGGACAGGGACTAGATGAAGTATTGGTTTTACATCCGGACGTGCAGCGTGACCCATACGTTTGAAGATTCACCTGAGAGGGAGGCCTGCGATAGGGCCTATGCTTTGGCATGCCGGTATTCCAGAGACCATGACCTGGTTGAGGAGATGGTGGCTTCCAATTGCTGGCCACTTGGCAAGAAGCAGCCTGAGTTTACCATCGAGATGGTGAATGTGCCTGTCTATGGCCCGGCTGAAGGAGTTCCTTTCCCATGGTTTGGGATCGAGTTGAAGGAAGGTGAGGACAAGAAAGCCTTCACCGTGATGGTGGAGGATGGTGCGCGAGAGATTTCAGAAAGATCATCGACATGAGTACCTTGCGTGAAAGGCTACCGGAGGCACAATGCCTCGGTTGAATAGAGTTCTCGAGGAGCTCGGAATGCTACTATTGAGGAGCATAGCGTTCCTCTAGAGGTCCTAGCTACTATTGAGGAGAAGAAGAAGAAGGCCATTGCTAAGAATGCTACCGCAGTAGCGAAGTTGAAAAAGAGGAAAGGGATTGGGGCCTCTAAGGTTGTTGCCAAGAAGCAGAAGACCTCCGCTGTCGCAATTGCTTCTGCTATGTCTGCAGCTTCCTCTGCTTCTGGATCCATTTGAGTCTCCGTCAATGTTGAAGAATTTTCAGCCGAGAACACTAGTGGTGGTCCAACTGAGGTCGCAGCAGAGGTGGAAAAAGCTAACGTGGCAAAGGATATTGGAGGTCAAAGGGTGAAGGGTGTGGATCGTCCAGAGCCCTCCGCTGCTAACCCAATGCTTGGTGTGTTGGGTGGCAACTCGTCCAGCTCGGAGGACACATGGGATGTGGGGCGCGGAGGTGCCCTTCCTTCTGATGATGCGGAGGCTAGGAACGGGAGCCGCCACCGCCCCGCATATACTACGGTTTTGGAGGTGTCTGAAGACGAGGCTGAGTCGCAGCCCCCCTCCACATTCCAGAGCGTTTCGTTCCGACGGCAGGCACAGAGTCCCGCAGGTGACGAGGACGACCAACGCGTATCATCTTCACTTGATTAAGCTATCTTTGCTTTTTGGTGACTTTGTCCTTTGAGTTTTGCGCGTATTCTATTTTCTTACAAGTTTTGCTTTTCAGAGGAGGTGACTGGCACTCCTGCGAGCCACGAGGAACTTGTCGGTGGTGTGAGCATCAGTTTGGTTGGGCTGGAGTTACCTCCGTGCCCTCTAGTCATTGGCCTGACTCTCCGACCTACCGCTCCTGGCCTGGAGAGTGCCCTAGATCCGCCACTCAGCAAAAAGACTTTTATTTTTTTTAAATTTGCTTTGCCGAGTGCCCTAGATCTGTCACTCGGCAAAGACTTTTATTTTTTTTTAATTTCTTCTTTTGAATTAAATCAGAAAACTGTTCAGCTTTTAAAAAAACTTTGCCGAGCGCCAATGAGTGAGCACTCGGCAAAGATAATTTTTTTAAAAAAATAGGATTTGAGCGTTTGTCGAGTGCCGCGGAGCAGACACTCGGCAAAGACAAGTTTGCCGAGTGTCACCCCTGGACACTCGGTAAAATTTTTTATTTTTTTGCCTCCAAACTATTTCTGTAGTCCTCACACATTGCTTGGTGCTCCATGCTAGAGTTTGGCACATTTTTTAGACTTTTGCTTTATTTCTTTGATTTATTTGTTTTAATTGAATTTTTCCCGAAAATACGAGTTTGAACTGCAGGTGCATCAAATCATGGAATGTAATGAATGAAAAAATGTTATTCATGTTACTTAGTGTAGTTTGAGGCCATATCCAGGAACACGCTCGAAATTTCGAACGTCTTGTTCACGAAACACAACCACCAACTTGCGGGCGAATGGTTTTTAAATTATTTAAAATGCAAATGAAGTCGAAAAATCACGAAACTTGTCGAGATGTCATGTTATCACATGTGGAGGCTGTGATAAAAATTTGAGAAGTTTTCGTGGATATTGACATGTACGATGCTTACAAACCAGACGATCACATGTGGTTTGTCTGGGTTTCAAGCAACGTACGTCACAACTTGCTCGGAACATTCTTAATTTTTTATCATAGTCTCCACATGTGATATCATGACATCTTGGCAATTTTTGTGATTTTCGGACTTCGTTTGTATTTAATAGAATTTAAAAACAAATCGCCCGCAAGTCGGTGGCCATGTTTCGTGAACACGATGTTTGAAATTTCGGGTGCGTTCCTAGATAGCGCCTCATAATACACTCAAAAGCATGAATATCATTTTTTGAATGGCTAAATTCCATTATTCCATGCACCTGCAGTTCGAATTTGCTTTTTACGAAAAAAAATTCAAGTAAATGATATAAATTAACTAAATGCAGCAAAAAAACATAAAAAATGTACCAAATTTTAAAATCTAGCTCCTAATACTATAGCAGGGCTGCAAAAAAATTTGGGTGCAAAAAGAAAAAAAAATTTAAATTCTTTGCCGAGTGCCAGGATCATGGCACTCGGCAAAGAAATTAAAAAAATCACGAAAATTCTTTGCCGAGTGCCAGATCGTGGGCACTCAGCAAAGAAATTAAAAAAATAAAATGCTGAAAATTCTTTGCCGAGTGTCAGATTCCTGGCACTCGGCAAAGAAATTAAAAAAATCACGAAAATTCTTTGCCGAGTGCCAGATCGTGGGCACTCGACAAAGAAATTAAAAAAATGCTGCCGAGTGCCAGATCACGAGCACTCGGCAAAGATTTTTTTAAAAAAAATAAAAGGTTTTGCCGAGTGTCAGATCGCCGGCACTCGGCAAAGCAATTTTTTGAAAAAAAAAAAAAAAAACTTTGCCGAGTGCCGGATCGCGGGCACTCGGCAAAGCATGCAAAATAAATACCTCCACCGGCCAGATAGCCGCCCGCTCGCCCGCGCCGCCCACACACCCGCGCCCGCGCCGCCGCGCGCCCGCCGTTCCCGTCGCAGTCGCCAGCTGCTGCCCCACCGCACCAAGGGTTTCGACGAAGTTGCTGCAGCTGTTCTTCGGCTCCACGGCGGCGGGGCAGCCGTCGGGCAGCTGGCACTCGAGGCAGACCTCCACGTCGCACTGGTTGCACTGGTACGACCAGGCGTCACTGTCAAGTCGCTTGGCGTTCCGGCAGTTCCTCCCCCGCGTGCATCCTGCGCCCCGCCACCATCGTCCTCGGCCTTCCCTGCAGCACAGGCCGTTCACCGCCGAAGGGTGCTGTGACGTCCACAGCCTCCGCCCCTACTGCGGCTGGACGGATCGCCTACACCACGCGCCACCTGCGCCGTCCGAGGGCCGCGCGGTGTCCCACCACAGCATCGCGCCGGAGCACTTGGCTGCGCCTTCAGTCGACCCGTGACCCTCGCCAGATTGCCGACTGGGTTGCGCCTTCAGCCCGCCTGCACCCGCCCATGGGAAAAAAAATATCGGCCGGTAGAATCCGAAATTTCCGAGATATCCCGTTTACCGGCTGGGTCCGAAATTTTTCCTCTATTGTCCGAAATTTTCATATTTTTAAAATTTTATCATCCAAATAGACGTCAAAACCCACCCAATACTCTAACCTTAATCCATGTTTAATTTTCTCTCCCCATCCCTTCTAAGTTCAAGTTTTCACCGCCGCAACACACTCAGCACGCTCCAGCCATGTCACTGCCCTCCTCATTGAATAAGCAATTGATAATATGTTTTATTTAGTTTTTTATGTTAGATTGTTTATAAATGATCTATGTGCTTTCCTGAACAAATTGAGTTTTTTTTTGTCTAAACTTCTTCCGAATTTTTATTTCTATCGCCGATAAATTTCCGATATATCCGATATTCCCGTTTATCGGTGACCACCGAAATTTTTAAAATACCGGTAGAGAAAACCTTATCCCATCTTCGGCTACCGAATGCCTCAGTCGTGGACGAGGCACTCCGCGTGCTCGACGAATTGCCTGTACTGCAATTTTTTTCTACCCAAATAACCATGCTCAAATTTATGCAGGAACAAAGATGCAGATACACCCATATCTACCACCTGACACCGAATCCTATATGTTGAAGCACGGAAGGTACAGTTGCTCAAAAGTTAATTGAAATTTCCAAACAATCATTTTGTCAACAAAAAATGCCTTCCTGGATTAAACTCGCCATATGGGATAGTAAGCCCTTCATGTTAGGCTATATGCAGTGATTAAGATATTGCACGGGTTGGCTTACTAAGTTATCTTATTTCGCATTACCTCCAAGGTTGAAATTAGGATGTTTAAATGACACTAGACATCATATGATCTCGATTACACTATTTCCATCTTACCATTTGCAAATGTTATTTTCCATACCACAACCGTGCTATTTTCATCTTACCATCTGCAAATGTTATTTTCCATACCACAACCGTGTTCAAGTACCTTTGCAAGATCAAAGTGTGTTCATGTCAACTTGCATGTCGCCATAGTACAAGGTGTTCATGAAGCAATCTAAATGTTTCTCAGTGTTTCTGTAGCCGCCGCTGCCGAGCGTGCATCCTGCGCACCGCCGCCGCCACCGCTGTCATCCTCAGCCTTGCCCACGACATGGGCCGTCCACCATGCTTCACCCATGGAGGTGACCGTCTGAAACCCTTCTCTGTTCTCATCCCACCGATTCCTTCTACATTTTTTTCTTTTCTGTTTCCCTTCGGCTCACTTTCTCAACTTGACTAAAATTATTATGCCTCACAGAATCCCCATTTGTTCATTTGCTATTTAACTCCCACGTATTCTTTGTGCACAGGCACATACATCTACCTAAGCCATCTGTTATTTAGTGCTTTTTTACTGTTTGTCAGAATCCAAGTTCAAGGTCACGTGCATACCATGGACACATGCCGCCACCGCCGACGTGTTCATCTCGACAGTCCATACCAGGGTAATGTTGTTTCCACCTATGCTGTGCATTATCAGGTCTACCATTGTACCTTGGAACCCTAACTCCAGCACCAAACAATCCCCAATCCCCAATCAGCCGCCATCCTCCGCCACCAAACAATCCCACCTCACGACTCTCTCAGCACCCAGCACCGTTCGCCGTAGGAACTCGTCACCTCACGCTGCGAGCTCGCAAGGGAGCGCCATCCTCGCCGTCGTGGCCACCATCCTCGCCGCCGTGTCCGCCGCCATCCTCGTCGCCGTGTCTGCCGTCATCCTCGTCACCGTGGCCACCAACCCCAGAGCCACTGCCGTTGTCCCCGCTGTGCTCGCCATACTCATCTGAGCCACCGTAGCGTCATCGCAGCCAAGGTTTTCATTATCGGAAATTAAAATTTATCGGACGTTATAGATAAAGAGGATAAGCGAGATATATCGGAAATATCGGACCAAATTCAAAAAAAATTAATTTTTTTTCAAAAAAATTGTAGAATTTGACTTGAAACTATTCCTAAGATATTAAACATCACTTGTTCACAAATCAAAACAAGAATAAATCATTATAAGTGTCGAACCGTCGCGTGGCTGATTTTGGATTATCTGTGTAGAAACAGGAAAGAAGGGAAAAATTTAGCTGATATCAAATTTTATCGGACCCTGGGGATAGAAAGGAAATTTCGGAAATATCAGCGACTTTCGGCCGATAAAAAAAACCCAGATCGCAGCCGCCGTTCCCGAGCAAGTACTCGTCCCTTCAATCCCCGTCCGCTGCTCCCATCCCTTCCTATCCCCTCTTCCGTGCAGTCACAGTAGCAAGTCACATCCCCGGTCGCTGCGCTGTGCGCCGTGTGGTTGTTCGGCATGGACTCCGACGAGCTTCCGTTCCAGGGTGAACAGTCGGGTGTTCCCTGTTCCATTCATGTTCTGGCTGTTCGATTGAAACACGGTTCTTGTTGCTGCTCCTCGTTTTGTACTGCTACTGCACTGCTAGTGTCAGGTTCCGATCAGCAAGGCTAAAGAACTGAAGACTAACGAATCTTGCCATGATTCTGGGTGCTTCTATTCTATCCTAGTGGACGAGATGTTCTATTACATTGAGGCCCTGGCACTCTACAGAGAAGAAAATGCCTTTACAAAATAGAACACTAGTAGTAGAATCCAACCAGCAGGTGGAATCCAAAGGATTGATTTTGGAGTGAAAAAATGCATCCATTCTATCTACTGGTGTTCTGTAAAGCCATTGCACTGATTCTACACACACCAGTGCAGAGCTGACAGTTGGTTGGGAATTGGGATGGGATACACTGGTGTTGTGTTTTTCACTTTTTCTAAAAGCCCTGTTCTCTGTGCAATATGTTTCCCTAGTTGTTGCTCTCTTTTTTTTCGTGCTGTGGAAGTATGCGACTATTTTAGTGCTTATGATATGTTTTTTATTCATATTGAAATCTGGTTGATGTCTTGCGTGAAGGTTGAACATGGATAAATCATGGATTGATGATAATGCTAGGTAAAAACCAATTACCTTACAAATATTGAAAGCTATTGAAACATGTCAAATGGTATTTAACCTAAAACTTTCATATGGCTGCGCTGTGCTCTTGTAATTGCAGCCCCTACAGTCCAGCATGGTGCAGCACATGAAGAGCAGCCCCATGCAACCTCGTCCCGTCAATGTATCCTCAAAAATGTTCTTCCTGCAGTCCAGGACGATGCAGCCCATGAAGTGCAACCTGATGCAGCAAAACAAGCAAAGCCAGTGCAACCCCAAGTTGGAATGAATGTGATATTATATGAAGTGGTGAGAATTGAGATCCAATGCATGTGTAGCTCTAGGAACAATTATTTCAACAAATCCTAAAACCATTATTGGAGGTGTACCTCTTGGAAAGCAATATTGTGAAGTTGTTGTGATTTGTGAATCATGTGCTGAAAAAGGACGCAACTCTGCCTCGTACTTATCCTAGTGTGGAAAAGATGGGTGATGCTCATAGGCCGTCGATTGCATGGCCATACAACAGAGTAATATACCATCCTTGTCATTGTTTCTTGTTTTCTCATATATGACAAATGGTCAATTTTATAATTTATGATATTTGTGACAATTGAAGGTTAAGCAGCAGGCATCAAAATCGCCTCAAGGTGTTTCAGGTATGTTATTCTTATGTCACTTATCTTCTCTTCTATTGTTTACTGCAGCAAGGGGAGAGAAGAAATAACTCAGGTAGGCAGTTCTGTTGTAATGTTGTGCAATGTAGCCAGAAATATTGCAATCTAATTAATGGCCAATGAATGCTACTAGTGTAGATTTTATATGAAACTGTTGCCAGCATAATTTCAATTGCAAAATGTAATCAGTTTTGGATGTGTGTCAATTAAATAATAGAGAAAAAACTTAAAATGTAACGGTGGGCACTTCCCCTGCTGTTTTCCTGGTTCAAAAAAATGGAGGAAAAACTTAAGAGTACAACACTGAGTTTTTCTGTTATTTGAATACAACGGTGCTGAACGTAACTTGGCGCCTATCAATTCTTACTAGTATATGCAGATTCATGTTCAAATTCTCCTTAAATTTTGTGGAAGGGCAAAAAGCATAGGAATCTAGTTTGAAGCAGCTTGTAGTCATCTTTATCTATATTTTTTACCTATACAGTTCCTATAATTAACTTCATGTGTGCACTGTGTTTTTTGGTATTCAGATGGGACATATAGGCCTTGGAGGTGTGCATGATATTGGATAGTCACCAGGAAGCCAACATATGACATTTTGCTTTTGATGAGATCGAGATGAGGCATTGTTGACGGTAATTAACTATCATTATAAACCGTCAACTAAACATATAAAAAGGATAAAAATATGATTCCCACCATAGAATAGGGGTTCTGCTGACAATTTCCACGAGTTTTAGTGAATTGTGATTTTCAGGGATTAAACAGGAAAATAAGGGGAAAAGGATATCTTCCATGAGAAGGAACCCACGCCTATTGGACTTATCTCCACGTCACAGCCCCACAAGGACATTCTAGAAGACACCAGAGGACTCCACAAGGAGGCCCACCTCGATCTGCTGCTAGGTGGGGCCGACCGGCCCTAACCCTAGGCCGACCGGCCTCCTCCCACGCCGCCACGGTTCCTTCCTTTGCAAGCTGCCTCTACCGCCTCTTATGATGCATCTCAACCCTACGTGAAGGTCGGTTTCATCCAAGGGCCACGGTTGATCCCCCAGGGCTATATAAAGTGGCCTCCAGACCCCCAGGCCTCATTCAATCTCTCCAGATCAGAACCTCTAATAGAATTAGAAATCATAGGAGAAGGATTGAAGAGCCAGCAATCAAGAAGAAGACTAGTTCCCCCTCTAGTTTAGGAATAGAATCTAGTATTGAATTAGAACTAGAAGAGAGAGAGAAGAGGAGGAGATTTAGAAGGAGCTCCGGCCTGTCAGATCTTCTTCAACATCTTGTACCTGTGGATTCAAGTTCTTTAAGATCTTGCATCTAGATCTCTCTGGTAATCAACGTCTATTTTCAAGTTATTCTTATTGTTCATATTGTTCTTGAGGTTTGTGACTCATTTGAGTACTTTAATTCTAGTAGCGCTAGGATTAGAGGAGTTAGAGGGTGTAAGTGCGGTGCTTAGACTTAATAGCTCATGAATGTACCCTATATTCCGGATTTCAGTGGTAGTTCGCAAAGGTGACTCTTATAGCCTTGTTGATTCTTCTATAGCCCACTATCTCGTTTGTAGGACTAGCAAGATAATTTATTGGTAGGAGAATTCATACTCTACTTATGACCTCCTATGACAATTTCTCCATCAAGAACACTATTAGCATTTCATACTTGAAGTAGAATTAGACAGCCTTAGTGATCCCCTCTATCTTCAAAATTCTCAGTCCTTGATAGCTACTCAAGGATTAAAGCTTAAGACTTAAGAAGACCATACTCCGTTCCTTTGGGTTCGATATTAAAACTGGGTCATCCTGGTGAAGTGCTACATTGGTAGACGTTATCTGTGCACTGGCAGATAAAGTAGAGTGTGCATTAATTTATACCAACAAGCATTTTTAGCGCCGTTGCCGGGGAGCGGTGCTGAGTTTATCTTGAGTCAAGCTTAATCTTGTACTATAATTTTATCTTTTTACTCATGGATTTCTTAGAGCCATCCACTAGCTCCACAGATTCCATTCCACTCAACCAGTATATCTACCCCACCATAGTAGACTTAGAGCTCCCAAAATCAGCTAAGCCTATTCTTTCTTAGAGCTATGAGCTACGACCATGTTTGGTAGAAATGGTTAAGAGCCAATCCTTTTCAGGCAAGGAAGATGAAAATCCTCACATTCACCTAAGCGAGTTCGAACAGACCTGTGCATGCCTACACATTGCAGGCATGTCTGATGAAACCCTAAGATAGAAGCTTTTTCCTTTCTCTTTAGAAGGGAAAGCTAAAACCTGGTACGATCGAACCGCACCAAGTAAGGATGGGGATTGGAAGGCTTTATGTTCTAGCTTTTGCTTAGAATTCTTTCTAGTTTCTAAAATCGTTTGCCTACGCTTAGAGATATTGTCCTTCACACAAGAAAGTGATGAGTCTCTAATTGCTGCATGGAAGAGATTTGATACTCTTGTCCGCTCTGGTCCATCTTTATCTATCCCAGACCCTATTCTTCTTCAACATTTTTATATGGACCTGAATAGAGAAACAACTACATTTCTTAACTTAGCTTCAAATGGATCCTTTCTGCATACCCCAGCTACTAAAGCAAGAGAATTACTGCTCAACCTTTCGAATTTGGAAATACCTCGAATTATCATCTTATAAGGAAGCTCAGAAATCAAAATCTTATCCTGAAGAACTTTTGCAGTTTACTAAACACGCTTTCCTTACAAAGACTACAAAAATCTAGCTTCTGTACTAAGCCATGAATGGTTGGAAGAATCAGAGCTTTCTTCCGAAGTGATTCGCCTAGATTCACTTTCCACTTCCATTCAATGCCAAATTAATCTGGAACCTTTCGAAGCTCTTTATAATCCTATTGTGGGTGTCAACATCATGTCTGCATCTTTTGCTCAAGATTTATTGAGTTACATGCCATTGACCCCAACAACAAAATTGTTAAAAAGCCCCTCAGGATATATTCTTCCTAGTTTGGAAATTTTATATGTCCTACCTATCGTGGTAGATGGAATTCTAGTGCGTATGAGCTTTTATATCTATAACATCATTGAATTTGACCTCTTGATAGGTCAACCAATCCAAAGACTTCTTCTCAAAGGTCAAACAGGGAAATTAAATATTTGTCTTGGGAAAAATCTTCAAAGATCCATACCAATCATTCACTCTCTAAATACAGAGAGTGATCCATGTCCCGAGATAGATCATATGAAAGAAATTAAGGAAGCATCCCTTGAAACTTTAGAACAACCTAAGCTTGAAGAAGGTGCTGAATTCTTCATAGAGGAAGAAGATCATCCTTCTGTTTCTGATCCTTTAGACTTCCTCGAAGAACCACCTAACCCTCCCATAGAGTTAAAACCCCTACCTGCTGGCCTTAGATATGCTTTCTTAAACAATGATTCGGAATCTCCCGTGATCATAAATGATAAACTTTCTCAAAAAGAGACATTTCGTCTGATCACTGTCTTAGAAAAGCATAGATCAGCTTTTGGCTATTCACTCCAAGATCTTAAGGGAATCAGCCCTGCTCTTTGCACCCATCACATTCCTACTGATCCTAATGCTACACCTTCTAGAGAACCTCAAGGAAGACTTAACAATGCGACGAGAGAGGTAGTAAAGAAAGAGGTTTTGAAACTCTTTCACGCCGGGATTATTTATCCTGTGCCACATAGTGAGTGGGTGAGCCATATTCAAGTTGTGCCTAAGAAGGGAAGCATGACTATAGTTAAAAATGAGAAGAATGAGTTAATTTCACAAAGAACTAGCACTGGTTGAAGAATATGTATATATTACAGGAAACTTAATAAGGCAACAAAGAAAGATCACTTTCCGCTGCCTTTCATTGATGAAATGTTAGAACGTTTAGCAAATCACTCTTTCTTTTGTTTTCTTGATGGGTACTCTAGATATCATCAGATTCCAATCCACCCAGATGATCAAAGCAAAACCACTTTTACATATCCATACGGAACTTATGCTTACCGTAGAATGTCTTTTGAATTATGTAATGCACCTGCCTCTTTTCAAAGATGTATGATGTCTATATTTTCTGATATGATCGAATAAATTATGGAAGTTTTTATGGATGATTTTTCTATCTATGGAAAAACTTTTGATGATTGTCTTGAAAATTTAGATAAGGTTTTGCAAAGAAGTGAAGAAAAGCACTTAGTCCTTAATTGGGAAAAATGTCATTTTATGGTTAGAGAGGGAATAGTGCTGGGACACTTAATTTCTAAACGTGGAATTGAGGTAGATAAAGCTAAAATTAGAGTAATTAAACAACTACCACCTCCTGTTAATATCAAGGGGATTAGAAGTTTTCTAGGCCATGTTGGATTTTATTGTCGGTTTATTAAAAACTTTTCTTATATTGCAAGACCGCTTACAAATCTACTGGCTAAGGATGTACCCTTTGAATTTGATGATGCATGCTTGAAAGCTTTTGAAACTTTAAAACTCGCACTCACTTCTGCACCAATCATTCAACCACCGGATTGGTCATTGTCTTTTGAAATTATGTGTGATGCAAGTGATTATGATGTAGGAGCAGTGCTAGGATAATATAAAGATAAAAAGCATCATGCAATTGCTTATGCTAGCAAAACTTTGACAGGACCTCAACTTAATTATGCTACTACTGAAAAATAACTCCTGGCTGTTGTTTTTGCTATTGATAAGTTTAGATCTTACTTGGTTGGAGCTAAGGTGATTGTTTACACTGATCATGCTGCACTTAAATATTTGCTCACTAAGAAAGATGCTAAACCACGTTTGATTAGATGGATTTTACTACTCCAAGAATTTGACTTAGAAATAAAAGATAAGAAGGGAGTAAAAAATTATGTTGCTGATCACTTGTCTAGAATGCAATTTAAAGATCTACAGGAATTGCCCATAAATGATTCACTAAGAGATGACATGCTCTTTCAAGTTAACAGATCTAACCCTTGTTATGCAGACATTATCAATTTTATAGTTGCAGGTTATGTACCACCAGGAGGAAACAAAAAGAAGCTCATTTATGAAATTCGCATTCGCCTATGGGATGAGCCGTACCTCTTCAGAGTATGCTCAGATGGGTTGCTCAGAAGGACCTTTCACGGTGGTGGCAACTTCATCACATGGAGCAGTAACACTTCAAAATGATGAAGGTATATTATTCAAGGTAAATGGAGAACGCCTTAAAACTTTTCTAGAATCTGACAAAAGTCCCGAGGAGTTGGATATCATCCAATTCCTGGTTTTTTCTTAAATATTACATATCTACCACCTCCAATGTGTTTCGTACACCGAGAGATAGTTTATAGAGGTTAGTTAAGAGTTATTAGCGCCACGAGAAAGTTGGTCACGGGATCTCCTGAGGATAGGCCGGCCGGCCCCACCCCCAGGCCGACCGGCCACCTCTAGGCATGGTTCACCCCGCATCGCCTCTCGAGTCCCTTCTTATCTTATCCTCTTGACAGTTATGCAGCCGTCATCTGCGAATTTTTCGTCCCTCGTACCGAAGCCATCCAATCTAGATTGAACCCTTCTGCAAGCTGATCCGGACTATAAAACCAGGCCCCTGCCTTCCCCTAGACTCATAACTTTCCATCTACGAAGCGTCCAGCCAACAGCGAAGCTTTCTTCCCCCTCCAACGGCCAGCCAACGCAGCAACAACTCCAATGAGCGCAACTCCAACAATAGATCAATGACTCTCGCCATTGTTCCACCAAAACCGCTCGCCGTTGTTCCGCTAAAGCCTCTTGCCACCATACCATCAAAGGAGATCATCCTTGCATCCTCAAGAACTCAGCGGGAGCACCCTCCGCAATAATCTTTCTACTCCCGCGAAGTTTCTACGCTTAGGCTAGAGCCACCTCCTCCGCGCCACACTGTCGCAGACAGATCTCGCTAGTTTAACGTGTCTAAAGAAATTGCTCTTCTTCCTCTCAAGCCTAATGAGACACTGACGGGGTTGAAGACCGACAAGTTTGGAGATGTAACCTGCGCCAAGTATGAATCTACCACTCCTCGTCCTACTTTCGAAGGAGTTAGAGCCAACCCAGATCAGATTTGTGTCACTCCTCCTACGAAGAGATCTTCATCATCTTCTTCCTCTTCTCGCGAGCCTAAGCAGCCTAGAGTTACCACAGTGCAGCTAGAGAAGATGATATAAGAGCAAGAGATGGAGATAGAAGATAAAAAAGAGAAGCTACAAGAATAGGAGAAGAGGATATATGATCAAAAGAAGATGATAAACTCCTTAGATAGAAGGCTAGGTGAGCAGTGGAAACTGCACACCCGATTGAGAGAATCCAGCTCTATGACTGATCAGACTGTCGAGCAGACTCGAGGCCTAATGGCTACGCTAGCTGACACGATAGGGAAGTCTGATGCTAGGATCGATAAACTAGTCATCAGGCAGAAAAGCACTAAAACTCTTGCAAACACTCTATGCCGTAGACTTGATGAGTTAGAAAAAGATGAAGAATAAAGAGAGTATGAGTTAGTAGATTGATAAGGCACAGAGTTGTTTGAGTGTGAGAGTTTTATTAAAAGTGAGATTTATTATTTAAAGTTATCAAGTTGTTATAGTGTGAGAGTTCTATTATTAGCTAGATATATAATAAGTGCCTTAAATAATATCAATAAAGTTTTATTAGAGTCAAGTGTTTTCTCTCTTTATTATTATTTGGAATATTTTATCTTGTCTCCACATGTTGCGCTTAAAAGAAAACAAGAAATAAGTGTGGGGGAAGACCACGAGATTACCAAAGAAGATTCGGTCGCGAAAATAAAAGAACACAGAAGCAAACGTCACTAAGACGTCGCACGATGAAGCGGGCCTCGACTGGGCCTCAGCCCAGGCTGACCGACCCCCTGTCGCCATGCCTTGCCTCCTCCTTCGTCCACGGTTCGGTACACATTCCATACATTCTATTTTTCACTATTTAATCTTCTGTTTTGAATTAAATTAAGAATTCCCTAAATAAACACATGATCTATTAATCCTGATTAAAGGAATAAATTACTTGGATATAATTTAAAGATAGACTCACATAACACTTTTCCTAGAAGTCTGGTTACTATTGGGAACCTTTTTAGGGACCCCGCATTGCTTAAGTTGTTGTGGGATATGAGATAGTAGAATAAGAGAACCTAAATCTTTAAGTCTTGTCGTTGGAGAACTTTTATTTTTAAACTTGCAAAATTAATAGTTTCATTTCTCCTTTGTAGTTGAGTAATATCCTACCAAAGCCTTACATGATAAATTTTTAAGACCAGTTTATGAGCCTTTTATTTTTGTATTGAGTTTTGTCAAACCTTGTTGACCTGTGTCGAGAGATTTTTCATGCTCTCAAGATCAAGATCACTTACACTCCACATACATCTGCTATTCCTACACTAGGAGTACGCAAAAACATGTCTTATCATTCAAAAATATTTTATAGGTTGAATAAATGCTCCAAGTTCTTTGATCAATATCTCTCTATAAGTTTTCTGTTACAGGCAAAAAAGACTTGGGCTATGCAAAAATAAAAGAAAAATAAAAAGATAGACAAGTACTTAGAAAAAAAAGAGAAAGAAGAAGAAAAACAACGATAGCCCATATCTTAAAAGCCTCTGTATAATTTTTCAATTCTTGAAAACAGAGAGATATACATTCAAAAGAGCAAAGTAGAAATAAGTTAGCCACTATATACCACACACATGCACATCTTGATCTAAGAGTATGACAATTCCCTCTGTGGATCCGAGTTTTGACCTAGCAATAAATGCAAGGTAAAAGTGCTACATCCTTGATCATACCTTTCACTCTAGATACAACTTTTAGAGATAGGATGTTTTAAGGCACCAGTCATTTATGCCTTGGAGAGGATTCCATAAATACTACATATGAGTGACTTGAGTGAGCTACATAGGGAGAATGTGAACTATGCTTTTATTTTAAACTTGTGCAAAAATCTCCAATTGACTTGACTGACAGGAAGAAGGTGATTAAATTCAAGCTGTTCTGTTCTTCAACTACCCAAAGTGTTGTGGTGGACACATTGAATCCCGCAGTATAGGTATGACTGAGAGAGGTCTAGTGTTGATGTCTTATCTTAAAGTTATGTCTTAAGGTAATTCAACCCTTACTCGAGGACGAGCAAAGACTAAGTGTGGGGGAGTTGTTGACAGTAATTAACTATTATTATAAACCATCAACTAAATATATAAAAAGGATAAAAATATGATTCCCACCTTAGAATAGGGGTTCCACTAATAATTTCCACGAGTTTTGGTGAATTGTGATTTTTCAAGATTTAAACAGGAAAAACAGGAAAAGGATATCTTCCATGAAATGGAACCCACGCCTATCGGACTTATCTCCACATCATGGCCACGCAAGGACATTCTCAAAGACACTAGAGGACTCCACAAGGAGGCCCACCTCGACCTGCTGCCAGGTGGGGCCGACCGGCCTTAACCCTACGCCGGCCGGCCTCCTCCCACGCCGCCATGGCTCCTTCCTTTGCAAGCTGCCTCTACCGCCTCTTATGATGCATCTCAACCCTACATGAAGGTTGGTTTCATCCAAGGGCCATGGTTGATCCCCTAGGGCTATATAAAGGGGCCTCCAGACCCCAGGCCTCATTCAATCTCTCTAGATAAGAACCTCCAACAGAATTAGAAATCATAGGAGAAGGATTGAAGAGCCAACAATCAAGAAGAAGACTAGTTCTCCCTCTAGTTTAGGAATAGAATCTAGTCTTGAATTAGAACTAGAAGAGAGAGAAGAGGAGGAGATTTAGAAGGAGCTCCGGCCTGTCGGATCTTCTTCAACATCTTGTACCTGTGGATTCAAGTTCTTCAAGATCTTGCATCTAGATATCTATGGTAATCAACGTATATTTTCAAGTTGTTCTTATTGTTCATATTGTTCTTGAGGTTTGTGACTAATTTGAGTACTTTAATTCTAGTAGCGCTAGGATTAGAGGAATTAGAGGGTGTAAGCGCGATGCTTAGACTTGATAGCTCATGAATGTACCCTATATTCTAGATTTCAGTGGTAGTTCGCAAGGGTGACTCTTATAGCCTTGTTGATTCTTCTATAGCCCACTATCCCGTTTGTAGGACTAGCAGGATAATTTATTGGTAGCAGAATTCATACTCTGCTTATGACCTCCTATGACAATTTCCCCATCAAAAACACTATTAGCATTTCATACTTGAAGTAGAATTAGACAGCCTTAGTGATCCCCTCTACCTTCAAAATTCTCAGTCCTTGATAGCTACTCAAGGATTAAAGCTTAAGACTTAAGAAGACCATACTCCGTTCCTTTGGATTCGATATTAAAACTGGGTCATTCTGGTGAAGTGCTACATCGATAGACGTTATCTGTGTGCTTGCAGATAAAGTAGAGTGTGCATTAATTTGTACCAACATGCATTTTGTAGTGGATCAAGTTAGATTGTGCAAACAAACATATGGCTTGTGCCTACCATTTAACTTAGCTAGGTCATGTCTTGGATGATAGAACTGTATGGACCAGAATCTTAGATGATTGAACTCGATGTGAATTGTTAAATGTTGGCTTCAATGAAACTTTGAGATATTGTTATCTAATGACGTGTTTGATGAGTGCTATGGGCAGCAATGGATGTATGTGTTGGTTGATGAACAATGAGACATGTTATTGATGTTCATTATGTTTGAAATCCGGTTATTATGAAATTAATATTATACATAATTGTGCCAGTTCATAGCAACCGATCATTGGTCGCTAAATGGTTTGGTATCCTCAAACCATCGGTCGCTATAACATGTGACAGATAATCGGTCGCTATAAATAATAGTGTCTAATCATCGGTCGCTATAAAACCAATCGGTCGCTATACATTTATAGCGACGACACTTACAACGACTTATACTTCGGTGGCTATATAACTTTAGCCACCAATGATCGGTTGCTATAACGGCTTATAGCGACCGTTTTGCAGACGCTATACTTTGGTTGTGGTATAGTGTTTAGTCATCGGACGTCACAACTTGCTCAAAACCACCTCAATTTTTTATCATAGCCTCTACATGCGATAACATGACACCTCGATAAGTTTTGTGATTTTTGGACTTCGTTTGCATTTTAAATAATTTAAAATTACTTTTCCCTCAAGTTCCTCGACATGTTCCGTGTACAAGATGGCGGGTTCAAATAATCCCACTAATGCGTCACCTAGTGATGGAGGCTACGCTACACCACCGACGTCTCAGAGGCCAGGTTGGTGAGGAGTGTGCTCGTGAGCGTCATCTGTCGTTTGTGAATATGACTTGTGGTTTGTCGTTCGGACTTGGTGTAATAAACATGTGACCCATGGTTTGGTCGTGAACATGTGACTTGTGAATGATGGTGAACATTTGTGATATATCGTGAGAAATGCTTTGTTTGTGATATATATGTGCTGTTGGATATATATATATATATATATATATATATATATATATATATATATATATATATATATATATATATATATATATATATATATTGCTTGTGTGGATGGAATGTAAAAAACAAAAAAATTGAATTTTAAGCACTTTGCCGAGTGCTATGGCCATGGCACTCGGCAAAGCTGGGTAATTTGCCGAGTGTCATGACCATAGCACTCGGCAAAGAAATTATAAAAAAACAAAAAACAACACTTTACTGAGTGCCACACAGTGATGCGCTCGACAAAGACTTTTATGAAAAAATGAATTATTTCTTTGCTGAGTGCTCACGACGGCACTCGGCAAAGAATTTTAAGAAAAACTAATTTCTTTGTCTAGTGCCACACTGTGCGACACTCGACAAAGGCGCCGTCAACGGTGCCGGCGCTGTGATGGCCGCTTTTCTTTGCCGAGTGCCCTCAAGGCCACTCGGCAAAGAGGTCTTTGCTGATGAAAATGCCACTGATGGCTCTTTGCCGAGTGTTGCACTCAGCAAAGACTTTGCCAAAGGCAAATATGCCTTGGCGCTCGGCAAAGCATGCGTCTCCAGTCATGTACCCAATGCTTAGATGTGGAAACAGCGGCCCACGACCCGCTCACGGCCACGCCACTCAGCAGGTCATCCCGTCGGAGGAGGCCAAGACCTGGGCTGCCGCCATGGAGACTGCACACATCTCGTTGGAGGAGGAGGCGAAGGCGGCGGCGACAGCAGTGGTTCCGTGAACGTGACTCGAGCACGAGCAGTAGGTCGTCACACGTGGCTACGAGCAGGCATGCCGACCTGGCCGTCGCTGTGAAGAACGCCCCCACGAGCGGCACTGCCGCCTCATCTGCAAACATGAAGCCTCCTCCATCAGAGAAGATGATGCCGTCAGGTTAACAGTTGCCATATCTTCTTGGCCTCCAACGTCTGCTATGGAGGCTGCTTCATTCTTGGACCGAAGCGGCGGCCGCAGCGTGCAACGGCCTGCACTGGTTAGGGCTCCAAGCAATCAGGCACTATCTGTTAGCGAGCCAGTCTGAGCCGAGCCGTACGTGATTTGTCTCCAGTTCAGGGTCCTGTACAGGTGCCGTCGGATGGAGCCTCTGTCCACACGTCGTACATCAGCCAGGGGAGCGCACACGCGACGGAATAGACCCATCGTGCACCCAATTTTTTCTGTAGGCGATGGAGATGGGTGTGCCATGTGTGGGCATGGACGGATGGATGGAAAGGACAGAGGGGGTGGATCGGGTGTGCGCATCGGCTTCTGCGCCGTCGCTGTACATGCTGTCGTTCGCTCTGCTTTGTGTGGGCCTGAGACGTAGCTTAGGGCATCCGGAGCGTATTGTTAAGGCCCGAGACGTGTGCTCTCTGGGCTCGGCTCTCGCGTGAAATTCCCCTTTCCCTGCTGGCGTCCCACCGCCGCCGCCCTAATCGCGCCGCTGCCACCCTATTCCCCACCGCTGCCGGCGCGAGGTCGCCCGATTCCGCGCCCACCCGCAGCGGATTTCACATCCCAGTCGCGGATCTGGTCCGTGGCGGCGGGAAGGAACGAAGGCGAAGAACCCGAGCGCGAGCGTTTGCGACGGCGTATTGGGCAACACCAGGCGACGCCACGGCGGCTATCGACGACGACCGAGTCGAGAAGGAGCTCCGTCCATCACACCCGACCCCTTCAGCAAAGGCACAGGTGACAATCAATATTTTAACTCTTGATTGATGACGAGATCGGGTCGGATCTTTGACTTGAGAAGAAGCTTTTTCTGCCTATTATAAGGACTTCTTATTAGATCGATCGTTCTTGCTATGTATGAGGCCGACTTTAGCTCTAATTTCGCAGCCTCCGACTTCAGCTCTACTTTCGCTGCCTCCTTATTTCCCAGGAAAGGCACAGGCGAAATACAACCTGCTTATTTCCCAGCCTCCTTATTTTGCACACTCTCGAGATGCCTTACTGTGTGTGCCTGCATGGAAGCCGTGACCGTCTATATTTCATGTCGCGAAAAAATGCAGGCTTTACTTGGATTCTTTGCAGAAACGAGTGGCCATCGACCCTGTCAGATTTAACACAGCAGCCTTGCTGGCTTAAACATGCATGGAAGTTAATCATGTTTTTATCTATCTCTGTCTTATTTGGTAACTGACGTTGCGTTTTTATTTGTATACATGTGTGTAGTCTGGGAATGAATTAGTTAGAGGTCCAGGTTGTACTCATTAATTTCTTACCTTTTTGCTGCGATATATGTGCATATGGCTCGTTATGCTGTGTTCTATTCCATGAATGAACTAAGATGTATAGTCTGCGTTATATTGGGATTTATACAATGATTGTATAAATCCCAATATAGTTCCTCATTCCTGTTGTACGTTTTCTATATCAGCGTACTAGCTATCTCTTTCTGCAGTCTCGACGGAAAAAGATGCGTAAGATAAATCGTGCAATGCTTGCTGGTTTTTTCAGAGCTGTGCAAGGTGCTTTGTTCGTTTCCAAGATCACAAGACTCAAGTGACAGTTGTGCTGCACGCTGTGCTTCTACCAAATGGAAGCAGCAGCGCTTGCTCGTAGAGCTAGAGCAGTGGAGGAACTACGGCGTCTATCTGCTGAATCTGATGGCACACCAGCAGAGCATCGTCTATCCACAGTTGCTGAATCTGATGGCACACCAGCAGCAGCAGAGCAGCAGGAATGCGACCACTTCTCCCTGAGGTAATCATTTTCTATATCCAGTAGATGTCTATATTTCTCCATTGACTAACATTGAACGATGCATATCTATCTAGCAGTGTAGCACTGTTTAGTGGGTACTGTGTGAGCATGGTTAATTAGGCATACTTATTATACAGTCATTTGTTGTATGCGAGCATGATACATGTTGCCATTATTGTGACAATCAACGTCCAGGTGAGCATGGTTTATCATCTTTAGGCCCTACACAGTCATATGTTGTCTGCAAGCATGATACAGGCATGTTGAATGTAAGGAGTGAGGCGGTCAGCTAGAGCAGAATGCCATGTTTACTTCTTATATTGTTTTTTATATTTTTTGAATCATTTAATAAAGTGTTTAGACAGTCCAGAGTTAATATTATCTATTCCTTTGTTAGCCTTTCTGTTTGGTAATGATCACAATGAATCCTTCATCCTCCTTATTAATGGTTAATAATATGCCAGCTAGCTGTTGTGTTAGCCTAGTGCTCAACCTATGTATCTAGTTACCTACTACTTTTACTTTTCACTGTAAAGGTAGTTTCTAGATTCAATGGCAACCAAGTTGATTATGGTGCCTTGGCAACCAAGTAGAATCAAAGTATATGCTTTTAGGCAGTTGAAATATGCTAGGTAGTAGGTGAGTCACTTCCTCATATATGCAGGGGCCACCATCTTGCATCTCATGTAATCACCTGCACTTCAATTCAATCCAAGAGACACTCTTACCAAGCTGCCCTCCAGCAGCCCAAAACCACTTGTTCTAGTTCATATTTGCAACAATTGGTATCGGAGCCCAGTGAGGAGAGATCAGAGGCCATGTCCACCTCCAGCGAGCGTGCCCTGAGAGAAGCAGCCACCGCCGCCAATGCCGGTGGTGCAGTGGTGAACCCTCGCCCGGACGCTGATCGTGCTCAGCACCTGG
The DNA here is from genome assembly GCA_038087645.1 of Saccharum hybrid cultivar R570. Classification (NCBI taxonomy): domain Eukaryota; kingdom Viridiplantae; phylum Streptophyta; class Magnoliopsida; order Poales; family Poaceae; genus Saccharum; species Saccharum hybrid cultivar. Next base: position 739,846 of record JAQSUU010000440.1, on the reverse strand, counting down.
CCGCGGCAGAGGCCACCGCCACGCAGGCAATCGAGGCAGCCAGGCAGGCAGCAGCAGCAGCCCAAGCAGCGGCCAACACAGCCGCCGCGCTACACCAGGAGTTGGAGCTGCAGCTATGGGAGCCATTGCGGAGCCCAGAGCGCCGTCGCCGAATCCCGTCGCCATCACTGGAGCGCCGTCGCGGACGCGGAGGTCATCGTGGGTCGCCAGCAGCCGTTCATACGGTGTACAAGGACTCTAGTGCAGGGACACCATGGCCGATGCTGATGAAGACGAATTACCACGAGTGGAGTTAGCTGATGAAGGTGAAGATGTAGGCGCGCCAGCTGTGGGATGCCATCGAGTTTGCCGACCTCCAGTACCACGATGATCGGCGCGCGCTGGAGGCCATCATCGCCGGAGTTTCACCGGAGATGGGAGCCCCACTCGCGGACAAGGCGTGGGACTCCATCGCCACAGCGCGCATCGGCGTCGACCGCGTCTGCCGAGCCACGCTGCAGTGACTGTGCAAGGAGTGGGAGAACCTCGCCTTCCGTCTCGGGGAGCAGATCGAGGACTTCGCCCTTCGCCTGTCCGCGCTGAAGCAGCAGATGGCCCTCCACGGCAACAAGGTCCTCGACGAGGAGCGGGTAGTGGAGAAGCTTCTTCGCGCCATGCTGAAGAAGTACGCCCAGCTCAAGATCGCTATCGAGACTCTTCTCGACTTCCAGGACCTCACCATCGAGGGTGACCGGGAGTCCGAAGACGGTGGATGATCTGGAGCAGTTTGCGTCCGAGCCTGTCTCCATCGGATTGAAGCTCATGCTCACTGAGGAGCAGTGGCTCGCGCGGTAGAAGAAGAAGGGAGGGAACGACTCCGGCTTGATGAGCTCGTCTAAGGAACCCCGTCACCAACCTCATGGCAGGAGGAAGCAGAAGCCCAAGGGCGAGCGCGGCGACCGTGGTGGCGGTAGGTAGGGAGAGAAGACTGGTGGTCCCAGCAGCGAACGCAAGGCGAACCGCGACGACACCTGCCTCAACTGCCATCGCACCGGCCACTGGGTGAAGGACTGCCCCTAGCCTCAACACGAGCATGGAGGTGCGACGCATCTCACAGAGGCGGATGATGACGGGGCAACTCTGTTCCTCGTCCATGGCTTCCTAGAGCTGGAGCATGTGCTCTGCTCCAAGGCCGATGCTAACCTCGACCTCAACGAGCCTCGAGCCCGGGCGTTTCTGAACACTGGCTCTGGTGAGGACAAGCTCGACGGCTGGTACCTCGACAGCGGCGCCACCCACCACATGATTAGCCGTCGCGAGCTCTTCTCTGACCTCGACACCACAGTTCGTGGCTCAGTGCAGTTCAGCAATGCGTCAAAGGTGGAGATCCAAGGCGTCGGCTCCATCGTGTTCCAAGCCAAGAATGGCAACCACCGAGTCCTCCACGGCGTCTACTTTATCCTAGCACTATGTAACTCCATCATGAACTTGGAGTAGGTGGAGAATGACCAAGGCGTGCTTCGCATTTGGGATCATCACGGACGTCTTCTCGTCAAGGTGAACCACGGGCCTAGTTGCCTCTATGTCCTCCACCTTGAGACCGCACAACCGATCTGCCTCGCCGCGAGGAAGGGGGACAACGCTTGGCACTACCACAAGCGGTTCATCCACCTCCACTTCGAAGGCACTGCACCAGCTTGGCAAGGAATCCATGGTGCATGGCATGCCGGTGATCAAGCACCCTGAGCAGGTCTGCGACACCTATGTCATGACAAAGCAGCACCGGCGCCCCTTCCCGCAGCAGGCTCAATACCGTGCGCAGAAGCAGCTGGAGCTCGTCAATGGCGACCTCTGCGGGCCCATGATGCCAGCGACTCCAGGAGGTCGGCGCTACTTCCTGCTGCTGGTCGATGACGCATCCCGCTACATGTGGGCCGTCTTGCTGCCATCCAAGGATGTGCCGCGGATGCCATCAAGAAGGTCCAGGCTAAGGCAGAGAAGGAGAGCGGCCACAAGCTATGGGTCCTTTGCACCGACAATGGTGGCGAGTTCACCGTTGCTAAGTTTGCCGCCTACTACGCCGATGAGGGCATCAAGCGCCACTTCTCCGCGCCTCACTCGCCCCAGCAGAATGGCATGGTGGAACGCCAGAACCAAACCATGGTGGCCACGGCCCAGGCGCTGCTGAGGCAGAGGAGGCTGCCGACCAAGTATTGCGAGGAGGCGGTGATGACGGCAATCCATCTGCTCAATCGCTTGCCGACAAGAAGCTTGCAGGGCAAGACCCCTACGAGGCCTGGCACGGGCACACGTCGGCAATGAGCTATCTGAAGACTTTTGGTTGCATCGCCTACACCAAGGATTTGGGCTAGCTCCGCAAGCTGGATGACCGCGACAAGCGCAACGTCTTCATCGGCAACACGGAGGGAGCCAAGGCGTACCGGATCCTCGACCCGGTGACACAGAGGAGGTGCTCGGAGGAGCTCCGAAGAGGTCGGACAGAGCTCGGCAGCATCTGCCACTCCACCAGCGACCCAACTGAGCTCATCAAACGCCTCCACCAGCGTTTCCTATTGCCCTCACCATCAGTCGTGATGTTGTCTTCATTGAGGGGCGCGGCTGGGACTGGTCCACTCCAGACGCCGGCAGTTCGGCCTCGGCAGCGAGCAACTTCACCATCGAGTACTGGGAGCTCGGAGGAGCTGATAAGCACAAGGTGCATCTCCAGCGGCGCCACGCTCGCCATCGCCGAATCTGGGGGTGCTCAGACAGAGCTCAGAGGAGCTCGGAAGAGCTCAAACAGAGCTCGGCAGCATCTACCACTCCACCAGCAACCCAACCAAGCTTGTCAACACCGTTACTAGCTGCTTGGATGGAGCTCAGAGGAGCTTGGATGGAGCCGGAAGGTGCTTGGATTTGCTCAAAATAGCTTGGACAGAGCTCGGCAGCATCTGCCACTCCACCAGCGACCCAACCAAGCTCGTCAACGCCTCCACCAGCGTCTCCTATTGCCCCCACCGCTTCGTCTACCTCACCGATGGTTTCAATCGAGCTTGGTGATCAAGTGGAGTTCGCCACTCCACTGGATGATGGTGAAGACAGACTTGAGTCCTACTACAACGGCGAGCCACTATGATACCGCACAATGGCAAACATCTTCGGCAACCATTCTCTACCTCCATCGTCTCAACGCCTCTTCGCCGAGCTACACCTAATGCACGCTGGTGAACCTGCCAACTTTGCCAAGGCCAAGGATGATCTAGCATGGCGGGTGGCAATAGAGCAGGAGCTCAAGGCAGTGGAGCAGAGCCACACCTGGGAGCTAGTGTTGCTCCCTGCTGGTCACCGGCCCATCACCCTAAAATGGGTGTACAAGCTCAAGAAGGATGAGCTGGGCGCGGTGATCAAGCACAAGGCAAGACTGGTGGCGCGCGGATTCGTTTAGCAAGAAGGGGTGGACTACGATGACGCCTTTGCTCCGGTGGCGCGTATGGAGTCAGTCAAGGTGATCCTCGCGTTGGCAGCCCAGGAGGGTTGGCGCGTCCACCTCATGGATATCAAATCGGCCTTCCTCAACGACAACCTCAAGGAGGAGGTCTACGTGCAGCAGCCACCAGGCTATGCTGTCGCCGGAGAAGAAGGGAAGGTCTACCGCCTCCGCAAGGCTCTGTACAGTCTACGACAGGCTCCGCACGCCTGGAACGCCGAGCTGGATGCCACACTCAAGGAGATGGGCTTCTAGCAAAGTGCTCACGAGGCGGCAATGTATCGGCGGGGCAGTGGACGCTCTATCCTGCTCGTCCGCGTGTACGTCAAGGACTTGATCATCACCAGCGTGGAAGAGCGAGAAGTGGAGGTGTTCAAGGCTCAGATGAAGAAGACCTTTGACATGAGCAACCTCGGCCTCCTCAGCTTCTACCTCGACGTCAAGGTGCATCAAGACTCCACCGGAATCACTCTTTGGCAGACTCACTATGCCAAGAGGATTCTGGATCTTGGGGGAATGGCTGGCTACAATCCTGCCCATACTCCAATGGAGGAACGACTAAGGCTTAGCAGGCATAGCATAGCCACAGAGGTCGATCCCACTCACTACCGGTGCCTGATCGGCAGTCTTTGCTACCTGGTGCACACTCGCCCTGATCTAGCGTTCGCCGTCGGCTTTGTTAGCCGGTTCATGGAGCGGCCCACGGTGGAGCACGAAGGAGCTATCAAGCGCATTCTTCGCTTCATCAGCTACTGCGATAGCGACCTCACCAGCGACATCGACATGAGCAAGAGCACGAGCGGAACACTGTTCTTCCTTGGCAATTGCTTGGTCAGCTGGCAATCGATCAAGCAGAAGGTGGTGGCGCTCTCCAGCTATGAAGCAGAGTACATTGCCACCTCTACTGCCGCAACTCAAGCTTTGTGGCTCTCAAGGCTACTAACTGAACTCCTTGGCAGGCACGTCGAGGTGGTGGAGCTAAATGTGGACAGCAAGTCTGCTATCGCCCTGGCCAAGAATCCAGTCTTCCATCAGAGGAGCAAGCACATCAGGATCAAGTACAATTTTCACTACTGATCAGCTTGTAGACATTCTCACCAAGTCTCTGGGCAAGACCAAGTTCGAGGAAACGAGGGGGAGAATTGATCTGAAGCAGATCATCCCCAAGGCGCACAAGGCTAAGGGGGAGAACTGAGGGTGTTAGCCTAATGCTGAACCTATGTATCTAGTTACCTACTACTTTTACTTTTCATTGTAAGGTAGTTTCTAGGTACCTTGGCAACTAAGTTTATCATGGTGCCTTGGCAAATAAGTAGAATTAAAGCATATGTTTTTAGACAGTTAGAATATGCTAGGTAGTAGGTGAGCCACATGCTCATATATGCAAGGGCCACCATCTTGTATCCCATGTAATCACCTGCACTTCAATTCAATCCAAGCAGCACTCTTGCCAAGCTGCCCTCCGGCAGTACAAAACCACTTGTATTCTAGTTCATATTTGCAAAAATATTTGTCCCACTAAAGTGTAAGTCACTTTTTTCAGAGAAGGTTTCAATTAGTTTTTTTATTTATGTTTATAACACAAGCAAATGGATTTGCATATGTTCTTTCTTCCTTTGAATGATAGAACTGGCATGGTCTAGTACATTTATGCTCCGCACAGCTACTTTTTGTACCTGACATTAGTATTGTCCTAAAAGGAGTGCATACTCCAAATAAAGTTACATATATAATTTTGTATTTATTGAAATGGTTCAGTTTGGTTCCAATACTTTATTGGTCATTGAACCCATGGTTTAGGTGGGTGCTTGGTCCACCTAGATGCCTAGGCGACAAAGCCGCCACTATTCATGAAGACGAGCTTGGTATGCCTGAATGCCTAGGTGACACCTTTGAAACATGGATTCAACCCATATCCTTCTGATAACTATCTTTATATGCTTTTGTGCTCACAATTTGAAAATGTTTGACGTTATACTTGATGATTTTAGCCCTATGGTTCTTCCTTTCTTTTTAATACCAGCTAAGTAGAAATGAACGAATGATTTAGTTTCTTTCTTTCTTTCTTTCTTTCTTTATTACACATTCACAAAGTGATAGGACAAAATGAGATCCATGAGTGAAACTACCTATGCACAACTTCTAATTGAGAATTGCATTTTTGCATATTGATCCTTTTTTATATCTAGAGCAAACATTTGATGATTTCTCTATACATGTGTCAGGGGTTATGTTGCTATGCTTCAGAAGAAGGATCCAAAACTTTGTTCTCCTCATATTTTCCATAACCAGCCACAATATGATCAGCACCATGATTCGTCCCCAGTTTTGGTGTCAAAGTATCGCCGGTGGAATTGCTCAAAATGTGTTGATAGAGTGAAAGTTTCAGGCCAAAGACCTACATCTGAAAATGTTTCTGTGCAGCAGGATGGAATGAATGATGCATCCATCCATCCATCCATTCATCCATTCTGAATGTTGATCCTCCATATCCTATTGGTCAGACTGCGTCTCCACCAGCAGAGTTGAAGAACTGAGGTGGTCTCCAGCTTCTAGAGTGGGGATGGGTGCTAGTTTATAAGACACTAAATTTATAAATGGAAATGAGGAGGTGGGTAATGCAAATAGTTATTTAGTTCTGGACCTCTTTTGCGCCCATAAACAGAGAACAAGTGCCAAGCACTATGCCAGAAAACGCTATCTGTGACGCGTCTAGAGGGTCTTCAGTGACGCGTAAAACACACGTCATTGTTTTTGCGTCACAGATAAGGGTACATCAGTGACGCGTAAACTTTTATAATTTGCAAATAGTTATTTATTTCTGGACCTCTTTTGCGCCCATAAACAGAGAACAAGTGCCAAGTAATGAATTGGTTTTGCATGTATGTGAAACTAAAATTTTGATACCAGATTAAACCTCAACCCCAGGATATCGATACCATCATCAAGCCTACAAATATGGTTTGATGGATGCTGCTATTGAATGGTGCAGGTGTATGTGGAACTAATATATTGCTTTAAGCAATATAATGCAAATGTACTGCTAGAGGGAATTAATATAATGTGATATCTGTTTCAGAGGGCAGCTTAGAAGGTACAGATATTGATGTGAATAATCAAGGAGGAAATGTGGTGTTGGCTGCTCAATGAATGAGGACAGTCATCGTCAGGCTATATAAGCTATGCTACTAGCCTGCTACTATATTACTCCTTGCTGCATCGATGATTGAAGATTATATGAATTCTGACAAGAACCATTGAGCCAATAGCATTTTTCCTTTGTTTTTATTCAGTGTTCTTGGCACATGGCCTGGTTGATCGATGTAGGTGTGTTGCTTGGTTATGATGCACTAGGCATGGGAAGCAGCAGGACATTCTGTGCTTTACATCCACGAAAATCATTTTATCTTTTGGTGCTGTATGGCACCATATCTGACACTGATACTAGGTCAGCCCCATCTCACAGTACACCAGGCACCAGCTGTACCACTCGGGAAAAGCTGTTTTTTGGAATTTTCTACTGATCCCCGGCCTGGAGTGACACCAGACTTCCACATTCTGAACTCTAGTTAGCGAGCTGTGTGCCCGCCCATGTTGTTTGTCATGACAAGCATAAGCAGAGGAACTATAGCAACGATCTTCCTCAACGCGCGTGCTTGGCCGGATAGCGACGCGCACGCTGGGACCGGTAGTGACGTGTTCCCGTTGCGGAGCGCTACCAGCGCACGAGCTTTTGGGGTCCGGTTCCCCTGTCTACCTTCAGTCCAAGCTCGTTTAGCTTTTATCCAATTCAGCCTATTTTATGTTGGGCCATTTTTTATTCTCTATTTCTCCTGTCTAGTTTATTTTGGGCCACCATTTTCTAATGTAGCTTATTTGTTTTTCTCTTTCGGGATAGCGGGTGTGTGGGTAGTGAACAGGCGGGGATGGTTTCACTTACATATGAAAGTACAAGTTATAGATTTATGGTAAATATAGCATGTTTTAACATCGATAACTACACATTAAACAATAGACTGAAAAATAGGAAACATATTAATGATAAAATTTTGACGCGAAATAGACGAGATGACAATATTTTTCAATAGAAATATTAGTACATATAAATGCTCAGAAGAAAATGGTGACTTGAGTATTGGAAAAAGGATGCTGCCTGTCATTCTTCCCTAGAGCTAGCTAGCCTTGTATATTCATCGAATAAGAGAAGGTTTTATCCTCAAAGTCAGAAATCCACGATGACACCCTACAAAATTTAGTGAACAAAGTTTATAACAAAACATTTGTGATTGAAACTGTGAAACTTTGAAATAGATATTAAGAATTTATCACAATTCTATCTATCAAGATGACACACTATTGGAAACTCGAATATTTCTGTGGGTGATGAATTTTTCTGTGCGTTTTTTTCGGTACGCACAGAAAAAAACCAATTATTCTGTGGGTTTCAAAATATCCCATCAGAAAAATACGAAAACCCACAGAAAAATTGCATGATTTTTCTATGCGTGAGAACACACACACGGAAAAAATATGCACACACAGAAAAATTGTCATTTTCCTGACGGTTTTTTCAAAACGCACAGAAAAATATTATACACGCACAGAAAAATTATAATTATTCTGTGGGTTTCTGTAAAACGCACAGAAAAAAGTAAACACACACAGAAAAATAGATCATGCGCCCTCATACTAACTTCATATGAACAAGCACATTTTTCTTTTTAATCTCTCTCTAAAACTTGTAACTAGTCTTTCGCCCTCGTACTAACTCCAAATTTGATGATTTTTTTCTCCTAAAATTTTCTAAAATCAAGCTCTATCAATTTATTATATTCTTACAACTATTATTTTTGTCATCTTTTCATGTGACTGCTTTAGATCTGCCTGCTTCATCTTCGAGGCCTCCACGTTCTATTCCTCCGACCCCAACCTCAGATCTGCCTGCTTCATCTTCCAGGTCACCCCCATCTCCTCTATTTTCCCTTGCTATTCCAACTGCGTCTGCAAGATGGATTTGCCCAACCAAGATGTCTGTAGTTCTGCTACTACTTGTCGTAAAAAAACAGTTTGCCACACATCTTCTGAATATGTTTTTCAGCAATATGGCATAGGCAGTAGCATTAAGTGATTTTTGTTCACATGTAGGGATGACAGTAGCATCCGTTGATTACACAGATTCAGTTTGTGGAGAGCAATTTGCCATGTATTGATAACCTTAGATGGGTGGTGCAATAAAAAAATGACAGTAGTATAATTATAAATACATGGAATCACTACTACAGAAATGATTTGTAAGTGCCGGGGGCCTGACACAGTAAAGGGGACTAGTGATTGAGCCGCCCCTATAGTGGACTGGCCGAGCCCCAAGATACCAGCCGCCCTTATAAATGCCTCAGTAAGGGCAGTTGGTATCACCAGCCGCCCCTACAAATCAGCCCATTTGTAACGAGGCATTTGTAAGGGCGGCTGGATCACCAGCCCCCCTTACTGTATGTGTATGAGATTTGAAGTTGTCATTTTTAAAAATTTAAAATTTGAACCATTCAAACTTTGTCAAATGAAAAGTTGACCAAAATAACAAATGTACATCTTGATGAGCTTAACAAACTTGTTATTCATGACTTTTCAATTTGAACCAATTTAGGGTTTCAAAATGCAGCTTCACGTGGCCATTTTTAGAGTGCTTATTACATGCAATTGGTGGCAACTCACAAGGCATCCAGAAGTAATTTTGTGAGATTTTGGAATGAAAAATTGTATGTAGCATTTTGCATTGAGTGGTGGGTGGGCACTATAATTATGTGTTGTGCCTGCTAATCATGGCCGTACCGTGCTGCTGTATGGCTACAGTTGGAGATGATATATTTCATTAACTGAGTATGCTGCATATAGTTGTCTCAGCTAGCAATAAACTTTAACCTGATATGTGGTGATAATTTCTTCAGATAGAATTTGAAGTACCCACTCTGCTCCTCATATTGCAATTTACCATTGAAAATCATTGCTTTATTGACCTATTCATGTGATCTTGTGAAGTTGTGGTACTGCAGGTTATCACATGGTGAGGGTGCTGGACCGGAGAAAAGAAATAATATCGTAAGTTACCACTCTGAGCATCCTGTGTTGATTTTATTTGCAACACCCTCAGTCACTGCAGGGGAAGTGCTCCTGCCAAATTTCCTTGTTCATTTCTTGTTAAGTTGGTTAGCCACTCGCAATTGGGCCTCACTTGCATTGTGTAGAGATAAAAGGTGTCATATTTGAAAATAATTTTTTTCTACCGTGCATGAGTTTTTGTTAATTGCACCTTTTCACTGAAGCAATTGGTTTCACAATGTCATTCAAACTGCAACCCGGAGCAGCTATGTTGCTTCACTTGTGCTAACACAGTTATAGGCGTAATAAAGTCTAGCTTTTGACCAAAACATGTGCTCAAAGATTATTTTTTTGTCTTCGAATGAATGTATCAGTACATAGGAATCATGAGTAGTAATTTGGCCTGTAAAAACAAACTAAATGCTGAAACAACTTCACAATTGTGAATATACAATGCCTCCCTTTCCCTATCAATATGAGGAAAAGGCAGAAAGCAACCTCTATCGGTGTATTCATCCCATTCATCCTTTCTCCAATATGTCTATTCCTTAAATCCAACATCTCGGTAGATCAAATAAGTTGTGTTTACCAAAAGAGATGGGATCAAACAACATATGCGAATAGGATGCATCAGAAAAGTGTGTTAGGCGTGCTTATGGTGAGGTTGTTGATGAAGAGATGAAGGTGCCTGAGTCTGAACAAAAAGAAGGAATTACTGAAAGGCAGATGCAGTCTAGGGATAAGATAGCATGTGTGTGTGGCTCTGCGAGCCGTACGCTATATGTTGCCTAAGTGCTGGAGGAAAGGGTATGAAAATTGGCATGAACAACCGCTCTGAACCTTCCAAATATTCATAGCTCAATCTCAACTCTCTGCTCTAATTCTCAATTCTGTTACCTGATTCCTATCCATGGTGTTGTAGTTAACACAGTGTGTCACGGTGAATTCAGTCTTATATAAGGCATGGTGCCAAGTTGTTATGTGTTAAACATTAAACACATTTTTTTTGGAAAAATATCATTACATGCTTTTGATGTGGACGAGACCAAAGGATGTTAGATTAATTTTCTAAGCATACCCATGCAAATAAGTCCTTTGGAATATTGTAAAGGTTTTGCCATTTGCTGTACAAAGATGTGAGTAATACTGATAACCTGAGCATTAACAATAAAGTTGCTTGCATTTCTGTACATACAAGTTAATCTGCCACATGGTTTGCCTGCAGTCATATGTAGCTCTTCAAAACGACAGAGATATACAGGATGGCATGTAGGCTAGTGATGACAACATGTTGGGAAAGGTGTGGGTGAAGCGATTCTTTGACCAATAGCACACCCGAGCAGACACTTTGTACCCATCCCCAACAAGACTAACTAGTAAAATTATTCGCCTACACCCTTACTAACCGGATTTTCCAGTACCCAATGGCTCTGTTGTTGCCAGAATAATTAGGGCTCATTTGGCACAGCTCCAGCTCTTGCTCTGGTAGTAGCTTCTGTGGAGGACCCATACTGAAAACTTTAAGAGGAGCCATTTTTTGGTGAATAGTAGAGAAGCCAGAGCCATTTATGGGTCTCGGGCTAGGCCTACAAAAAGTGACTCCTCCTCAAGTGCTCTAGATCTTCCATTGGAGCGCTTGAGGAGGAGCCGTGCCAAACCCACCCTTAATGTATCAAACATGTTCATAAAAATGAGCCGGGTAGGAACTTGAACATACTGCCATCTAAGCAACAATCTATGGCCCAAATAGCAAAATGAGCAGGGTAAGGATATCACAGTTCTGCTCTTTTCCAACAGATGTGCAAAATTATAAGCCAACCATCTTCGATTTGACATTCAACAGTTCACCAAATCGAGGACACACTAGACACTACTGGAAACCAGGACTTTGCCAAGTGTTTTTACACTCGGCAAAGAGCCTTTTGCACTCGGCAAAGGTTTTGCCGAGTGTGCCACTCGACAAAGTCCACTCGGCAACATATTTGTCGGCAAAGGAACTTTACCGAGTGCTTTTTATCGGGGCACTCGGCAAAATATTTTTAAATTTTGCCGAGTGCCAGGCAAGGCACTCGGCAAAATATTTGCGCCGTCACGCCACCTTCCGTTGACGGTCACTTTGCCGAGTGGCCACCCAGCACTCGGCAATTTTTTTATTATTTTTTTACTTTGCCGAGTGCCCCAAGCACGGCAGTCGCCAAAGTTTTTTTCTTTTTTTTTATAAAAACGCTTTGCCGAGCGCCTCTGACCCGACACTCGGCAAAGTTTTTTTTCTTTTTTTTAAACATTACTTTGCCAAGTGCTGCTCGCCCGGCACTCAGCAAAGTTATTTTTCTTTTTTAAAAAACACTTTGCCGAGAACCACAGGCACGACACTCGGCAAAGTTTGTTTTTTTAAAAAAACATTACTTTGCCGAGTGCCCCCTGCCTAGGCAGTCGGCAAAGACCCCGGGAATGCAATTTTTTTAATTTTTTTTACATTCCACTGTTACAGACAATATATATATATATATATATATATATATATATATATATATATATATATATATATATATATATATATATATATAACCAACAAGCATTATATATTAAAAGCACACGCATAATTTCATAAATCCATCGGAAATCCATCACAAATCCTCCAAAGTTCAACATTACAAGTTTATTATTATAGGTTCAACATCACAAAGTTCAACATCCCTACTGCGGCAGCAGAGAGTGCAACTGTGGTCTCTCGGACTGCGGTGTAGGGTTGACGGGATCAGCCCTCGGTGACACGACAGTGGGGTTGTTTGAACCCGCCGACGGAGGCTGCACAAAAGAAGAGATTGCATGTGTTAGACTCAAAATTAAAAATTTCGGCAGCACCTCCCCTGCACGAAGGCCGACATTCCCAACGGCATGAAGGCCGAAAATCACAACGGCACGAAGGCCAACAATCCCAACGGCACGAAGGCATACTCACAGCTGTGAACTGTCGAACCAAAACTAGAGCTAGCATCTGCACTTGGACACCCGATGCTTGCCCAAAGGTTTGCATGATCTGGAACATCTCCGCCATCTGCTTCTGCGTGGCCTCCAGCTGAGCGGTCAGGAGCGCTTGCGCATCCTTTGTCTCTGCCAGCGCATCCTTTGTCTCTGCTAGCTTGGCCTGTAGTGTTTCAATCACATGTTTTAGTATTGCAAATCTGATCAATGTGTGTAAAGTTCAATGTACGACGAGTGAAACTGGAATTACCTGAAGTTTGTCGACCCGCGACAGTGTTGGAGTAGGTTGTGCATGTATGGGAAGGCTTCTAGACGTGCTCTGTGCCCTCACGTCGGAAACAGAGGGTGCAGAGCTTGAGGAGTCGGCACCGTCTGCAATCCATAACCGCTCGTGCTTCCTGCCTTGCCCTAGCCTCACGATCACCTCTGTCTCAAGGGGCTCAGTGCTCAGATTGTGCTCTAAGCCACGGAGCACCCGAACCGCCTCCGCGTAGTCTCGGACCTTAGCGTGGACGGTGGGGTCAGAGTAAGCCTCGGCAGGGGCATCCGGGTTGAAGACGACATCGGATTTCACCCGGTCCATGTGGGACACAGCCCATGTCGTGAACTCCGACGCCGGCTAGTCCGGGTGTGCCACCTCCTGCGAGAAAGACGAGCAAGATGATTAGAAATCAGGCAAAATTGAGCGTTAGAATAGATAAATGACATCTCGTACGAGTGCCCGCTTGAATGCGGGGAGGTTGCGGCTGCCTTGGTGGTGAGTTGGACCGATCTTCAGTGCCCTCTTCCGCTTGCCTTGCTCATGCTTTGCGATGTACGCCGGGTCAAGGTACCTGTCCACGATCCTCGACCATGCCGCTCTATGCGACATGCACCACGAGGCAGGCACCTACACATCATCAAGTGTTTGACATATAAGAAGACCAATTCAGGACCTACTAAATCTCAAAACGGATCAATATTATCCACGTACATGAAGGTATTGCTCCTTGGTCAGCGCCACCTTTCTTGCACCATCTTTCTTGAGGGGCTCTTTCTTGATGGACCTGTAGTAGTCGACGTGGGCCTAGAGTCGCGCCTCGTGAATCATGTCGCCGACGTGCTTCTGACAGGCTCTGCGTGCCATCCGATCTGCCATCTCCTCTTGACCATCTTCTGGCTTGAAGTACCTCTGCATACAAACACGATGTATTCATTCATTATTTCAATAAAAGACTTAACCAATGGAGGAGATATGTTGACCTTCAATGTGAGACACTTACCCAAAACTCTGCCAAAACCCGCTCCTGCTTGTTGTCCTGCACGTCATCCGAGCCGAGCTTGTACCTGTCCCACGACCAGGCCGGTGACCACGTCCCGTCTTTCAGCTTCACAAGGCTGGGGAAGTGTTTCCCTGCACAGACATCCCAGGACGGTCGTGGGGTTGCGTGGGGGGTCAAGAGCACCGACAGAAGTATCTAGCCCCTGCATAAGTGATTAAGAAAAATTATCAGTTTCTCTGTTGATTCTCAATGTATCATATGAAGTACTAGTGATAACATCTATACTTACTTACCTTCTTCCCACAGGACAAACCACTGGGCGTCGGTCAGGAAGCGGAACTGAAGGAAGGCTTGTGGGACCTCACAGGTAGGGAGTCGACTGAGCAGAACTGCTGTCCTCCGTCTGCTGAGTCGACGGAGTGTCTGTGCTCGTGCCCGTGGCCGCCGCGTGGTCCTCCAAGGTAGGAGACGGGTCCTGCTGGTCGAGAGCCGGGGGAGGTAGACCCGCGATGCCGACGAACACGATCAGGGTCCTCCGGGTCACCTCCGATGGCCTCATCTCTGCAAAACAAGAAACATAAAACTATAAGTTAAAAATTTTGGCAGAACCTCCCCTGCACGGGGAGGTTTTGAAAACCTACAAAAAGAACGACATGAAGGCCGACATCCACAAACAACGGCACAAAGGCCGAAAACCACATACAACAACTATTACTACTAACAACGGCTCGATGGCCGACATCCATTGCACGATTTGGATAGAGAGTGAAGGGCGAACCTAGTGTGCTCGTCGACGGTGGGTGGAGTAGGGAGCGGGGCGCCGAGGGCACGGCACCGCCGCTAATGAGGTGGTGGATAGCGGTCGGAGCTCCTCCTCCCTTCTTCCTCCTCCCTTCTCCTCTCCTCCCTCCCTTCTCCCTTCTTCCTTCTTCCTCCTCCCTTCTCCCTTCTTCCTCCTCTTCTCCCCCTCCTACCATGCTCCTTCTACCTCCCCTGCTCCTCCAGGGCACGCGAATGGCGCATCTGTTGAAGGTGGTAGCGGCCGGGCGGTGTGCAGGGGCGCGGCCAGGGGCGGTAGGTGTGGCCGCGGCCGCGGGGCCTCAGCCGGGACTTGCCGGCGACGCGGGAGCAGCCGGCTGGCACCAGCGCGGCCGAGTGGCGTGGGCACAGCCGCGAGCGATGGGCGCGCGCGGGCAGGCGCGGCCACGGCCGCGGGGCCTCAGCCGGGACTTGCCGACGACGCGGGAGTAGCCGCGAGCAGTGGGCGCGCGCGGGCGGGCGAGGCCAGGCTGGCGAGCGCAGACGGGCGAGGCCGGGGAGGCGCTGTTGTGGTGTGCCGCGCGAGCGCGGCGGCACACCACGATGGTGGCCGCGGGCGCGGCGGCTGCGGGCGCGGGCGCGCTCGTGGCGGGGAGCGGGTGGGGTGAGCGCGGCGGCGGTCGTGGGGCTCACCGGCGGTGCCGGATCCGCCGGTGAGGGCGCGGCGACGACGAGATGTCGGGCGGCGGCGATGGGGTGGGCGTGGGGTGTGCTCGGGGGTGCTGGGTGGGTGTGTTGGGCCGGTGGGCTTTTTTAGATAGGATTTTTTTTAAAAAAAATTGCCTTTGCCGAGTGCCCCCTGGCACCGGCACTCGGCAAAGTAATTTTTGCCGAGTGCCCCCGGCGACACTCGGCAAAATATTTTTTTTTTTATTTTTGACCCAAGTTTTTTTGTGTAGCCTTTTGATGGTATTTAAAACTCTATTTTAAAAATTGGTGTAATTTTGACTTTTTTTTAATATATTTCGTTAGTTTATTTCGTTTCATTGAATTTTTCGGAATATTTTAAATTTTTACTGCAGGTACATGAATTTTTCAGAATATTTCAAATTTCTTTTCTCATGTGGCAGATGTAGCAACACATGTGGAGATGTCTAGGTTTTTGGCGTCCGACGTCGCAACTTGCTCGAAACCATCTCAATTTTTTACCATGGCCTCCACATGCGATGACACGACACCTCGACAAGTTTCGTGATTTTTGGACTTCGTTTGGATTTTTTATAATTTAAAATCACTTTTCCCGTAAGTAACTCAGCATGTTGCGTCAACGACATGCTCGATATTTCATGTGAGCTCCTAGATACGGCCTCAACATACACCAAATACTATGACTATCATTTTATGAATCACTAAAATTCATTATTTCATGTACCTGCAGTTCAAATTTGAAATATTCTGAAAAATTCAATGAAACGAAATAAACTAACGAAATATATTAAAAAAAGTCAAAATTGCACCAATTTTTAAAATAGAGTTTTAAATACCGTCAAAAGGCTACACAAAAAAACTGAGGTAAAAAATAATAAAAAAATTTATTTTGCCGAGTGCCGCCGGGGGCACTCGACAAAAATTACTTTGCCGAGTGCCGGTGCCAGGGGGCACTCGGCAAAATTGATTTTTAAAAATAAAAGTATACTTTACCGAGTGTAATTCTAAGGCACTCGGCAAAATGACATTTTAAAAAAATAAAAAAAAATTTGCCGAGTGCCTGAGTGATGGCACTCGGCAAAATAGATTTAAAAAAAATAAAAAAAATTTGCCGAGTACCGGCGGTTAGGCACTCGGTAAAATTTGACGGCAGGTGGCCACCATGACCACCAGCCACCTTTTGCCGAGTGCAGGGTTTGCCGAGTGCTACGGCACTCGGCAAAGACCAGGTTTGCCGAGTGCCAGGCTTTACCGAGTGCCAGGCATTTGTCGAGTGCAATATTTTGCCGAGTGCGACGCTCGGCAAAATATTGCTTTGCCGAGTGCCCCGATAAAATGCACTCGGCAAAGCCTGAAACACTCGGCAAAGTCCTGGTTTCCAGCAATGAGATCAGGTAGGGAAAGTACAAAAAACAGGCATGAAAAAGTGAAAAACAAAACAATATATGAGATGTCTGGACTGAAAGGGGAAGGAAGAAACCAATCCAGAGGAAGACTGGAATGAGGAAGGGGAAGTAAAAAATAAACCAAGAGTAATGACAGTGTAGGCAGATGTATATATGCACAAAGAAACCGGCCACAGGGAATTGCAAAATTGAAGGAACAGAGGAAACTGAATTTTAATGTGTGACACAAAGGTAGTGTGGCTAGGAGGCGGTGCCAGATATATATAACTGTGGTGTCATACTAAAACTAACTAAAACCCTGATTACTGCAGATTAATCCTTACAAGCCTTCAAAGCTTTAGTTGCATGAATTTTTGAAATGATCCATCATTTCATTTAATTGCAGCTTTTCAGTAAGTCAATTTTGTTTCAGTTAGCTTCGGATTTGGAAGACCTGGCCCCCTGGAAAATGCAGGTTCTTATGGTTAGTCGAACATGACAGGTGTTGGAAGGTTGATTGTCTTGCCCCTCGAGGTCTGCCCTGTCCGGAATGTTGTCCTTTATGCGATCAGGAGCAAGAGACAATTAACCATCTTCTAGTATCCTGTCCCTTTGCAAGGCAATACTGGTATTCCCTGCTAGGTCAGGTTGGGCTGCAGCAATTCGCTCCTCAGGCAACTGATATGGTGTTCGATGATTGGTGGGACAGATCGTGGCATGCTGCTCCAGAACAGCAAAAGAAAGGTCTCAATTCTCTGGTTGTTCTAGGTGCTTGGGTTCTTTGGACTCACCGCAATTTTTGTGTTTTTGACGGAGCTGCTCCTAGCATTACAAGGGCTCTTATTGTTAACAGCGAGGAACAGCATCTTTGGGAGATAGTAGGCACACGAAGCCTCTCTTCCTTGCTACCTCGGCAATTTTGCCTTAGAGTGGCCTAGCTGTTGGTTTTGTGGTCGTCCTTTTATTTTTAGCAGGCGAAAATGTAATCTAAAGCTTTAGTTTGGTGTGTGTAAAGTGTGTGTGGGTGTTTGGGTTCTTGTCCCTTATTTTATTCTTAATATAATGAAGCGCATCTCTCCTGCGTTTTTGAGAAAAAAAAGCTTTGCGTGTTGAAATAGCCATCTTGAGGAGCTATGTTGCTATGATCGGTCACTTGTGCTGACACAAACGTATGGAAGTAAAGTCTTCGATGCATGACCTGTTCAGAAATTAACATTTTTGTTCCTCAAATAACTGTACAAACACTGAACTCATCCACTCTTTCCATGTACATGTATAAATCCATGGAGGGACCAACGTCTTATGACCCGGTTGTCCTTGCTCCAATATATGTACATATCTATTCCTTACATATATGGATTCCATTTTAAAAAATATATATATATGGAACATCTTGGTAGAACAAATAGGCCAAGGCCGGTTATGTTCATATAGAAAGAGTCGGGATCCAAGAACACGTGGGAATAGGAGGAGGCAGGAAAGCAATGGTATTGGCACCGTGAATCCAACCTACCTTTAGGTCTCCATGAACCATGATACGTTGTTATGAAACAAGTCACTTTCATTGGCTAGGCTTAGTCAAGTTCTAGTTATTACACTACACGCAAATTAGATGTGCAGAGTTGAGTTAGTTTGAAAAATGGGAAAGCATTTAGACATCGATATGATTTGAGCAGTATATTTAGCTGTCAACGGCAACCTACACCTACTGATATTTGCTGAAGGAGCGAGGTGGTGGCAAGGGCAATGACACGGTGGTGAAGGTTATCGGATTCCACCTCAATCCATTCCAATATACTCCAATTTAGATTGAGAAGGGGACTGCTATGTTTTAAAACATGGGTTGAAGCAGCGATTCATAAACCGCTGCGGCGAGAGCTAGCTAAGGACCCAGCCAGGACAACAACTAGTTGCACCAGACGAGAAACAATAGGAAAATACAATTAGAAAGTCACTAGCCGAGGCAAGAGAGGCAAATGGATTTGTTCGCCGTGGTGCGCCTTTAATTAGGATCTAATGCATGATCACTATCGACGCTGCAATAATGACAGGACTAAAGCTGAGCTGGTTATGTAGATCTGCTGCGTGTCCTAGCACTAGGTGATGGTGGATGTACGCCATACTCATCTTGATGGACGCGCTCAAGAAAGAAGAAGCAAATAAACGGGGAAGAGGAAACTCATAATTAATGTTGTGTACAGAATGAGGGTACACTAGAACTGGAAGGCAAACTATAAAAATCAATCAAGAAAACATGAAAAATTGAATAATACAGTGATATACAGGATGTCTGGACCAAAAGGGGATGGAAAAAATCAATCAAGAGGACGTGGAAGGGAAAGCAATAAAGCATTCAAGTGTAATGACATTGTAGGTACATGCATCTATGCACAATGAAAACAGGCACAGGAAATAGAAAAATTGAATGAACTGAGGACACCGAATTTTAATTTGTTGTTACACAAAGGTTGTGTGGGTAGCAGGCAGTGCCAGATATACATAACTCTGGTGTCATACTAAAACCTTAATTATTTCAGAATACTCCTTAGAAGCCTTCAAAGCCTAAGTTGCATGCATTTTTGAAATTATTCATCATTTCGTTTAATTTTTGTAGCTTTTCAGCAAGTCAATTTTGTTTCATTTTGCTGTGCATGTTGAAATGGCCTTGAGGAGCTATGTTGCTATGATCGGTCACTTGTGCTGACACACGAACACATGGGTAGTAAAGTTATCCATGCAAGACGTGTTCAGAAATTAATATTTTTATTCCTCAAATGACCATATAAACGCTGAACACATCCACTCTTTCCACGTATATGTATAAATACATGGAGAGACCAACTTCTGATGCCCCTATTATCCTTGCTCCAATATATATACAAATCTATTCTCTACATATAAGGAACATCTTGGTAGATCAAATAGGCCAAGGCCAGTGATGTTCACAGAAAGAGTTGGGATCTAAGAACACATAGGAATAGGAGGTGGCAGGAAAGCAGTGGTATTGGCACCGTGAAACCAATCTACCTTTAGGTCTCTATGAACGTACGCTCGATATATACAGTTACAGAGGTGTGTCACCGTCTCTAGTGGAGGTTAAACAATTCTTGAAACTGGAAGAGATCACCCACAGTTTTCAGCTTCAGATACAGTGATTTATGGCTTATATTTGCGGAAGGCCCTTTTTCTCTTCCAGTAAAGCCTACAAACACCTTGCTGGCTCGCGCTGGGTGCATCCCACTTTCAGTTGGATTTGGAAATCATCCTCTTGCCAACACAAACACAAGGTTTTTTTTGGCTTCTAGCTGACTCAGCACCTGCAATATTCTAAGAAGAAAGAACATGCACCTCCAGTCATACAATTATGTTCTATGCAATTAGTCTGTTGAGGAGACAGTGGATCATCTTTTCCTTCACTGTGAGTTTGCAAATTCGTGCTAGAACTTCATTAGGCTTGCAGTCTGCCCCTCTCAGGGACCATTCCAGAATCTGGAGGATCTCAGAGCCCAGCTTATTGTCCCTTTTTCACAGAAATCATCATTCTTCTCTGCTGGAGTATATGGACAGTAAAAAACAATCTCATCTTTCAAGGAGAAGAGGCATCAAGGGAGCGATGCAAGAACATTTTCAAGAATGTATTCAGCCTAGTTATACTATGTGTGAAGAAGAAATACCTCCCAGACATTGCTTGATGGCTAGAGTGCTAGCTGTAATCGATCTCATCTTTTTTTTTGTCTCTTGGTTTTCTTCCCCTGCCCCATACCCTTTTTTGTCTTGTTTTTGTAACTTTGTTTTTTTCTAATAAAATTCAGTGGGGGCTAAGGCCCCTCCTGTTCCCTAAAAAAACACAACCTAATGATGGTTGCTGAAGGAGATGGTGGCGAGGGCAATGACACAGTGGTCCAGGTGATCTGATTCCAGCTCAAGCCCTTCCGATATATATAGATTGAGAACGGCATTCTTATGTTTCAAAACATGTGTTGAAGCAGCCATTCATCAAGTGCAGCAGCCAGAGCTAGCTAAGGACCCAGCCAGGACAACAATGAGTTACTCCAGGTGAGAAACAATAGGAAAATACAATTACAAAGCCACCATCCAGGTCAAGAGAGGCAAATGGATTTGTTTGTGCGGTGCATCTTTAAGATCTAATGCATGATCACCATCGACGCCGCAACAATGTCAGGACTCAAGCTGAGCTGGCTATGTAGATCTGCACGAACTATGCAACACAACGCTTACCAGAGAACCTAAAAACCCGGCCAAACTGGTCTTGGGAGAGACGCCACGAAGACCCACAAATGCCTCTCGAGAATAAGCATGGGGAAGACGTACTTGGGTTGATCTATGGTCGGCAAATCCACCTAAATCACCCATCATTCCTATCAAGAGGGGCGTGGAACAGTAAGATATAGGGTTGGAAAAGTAGGATTTGAGGGAGAAAGTAAATAGTAGATTGATTTTATTTTTGATCAGTTGGATGCCTCAATCAGCCAAAAATCTCTCATATATATAGAGAGAGAGGGGGTTGGTTTTAACCCACTAGGTAATGTAGATCGAAGTCCACACGTTTCTGGCCTAGTTTTTTATTCGGATTCGGCAAACAAATGGAAGAGAGAGAAAATTAAAACCCCAATTACGTCCTAATGTACCACTAGAACCTCAAAATGATGCTTGGAATAGCATTTACTAACCTTCTAGAGACTCCTCCACTAAATGAATCAAAATAGAAAGCTTTCCCCCATAGAATTGCATTTTTTGGGAGGTAGCCCCCAAGGCCCCCTTCCTTCCTCCTCTAGTTACAGTAAATGCCCCCAAGAGAAAGAAGAGGGCTGGTATAGATGCATGGAGCATTTGTTGAGCCGGCTTCATGTCTAGCTAGCCGCCTTTACAAATGCATCTTTCGAGGCGGTCAGTGTTACCAGTTATTCCTGAAAATAGTGCGTTTTTCAAGGGCAGCTAATAATACCAGCCGCATCTGATGATGTATCTATAGAGACGGCTAGCATAGTGGGTGCCGAGGGCAGCCACTATAGAGGCGGCTCCTACCCTAAAAGTCAGGTTTCTCTACAAATCATTTGTGTGGTAGTGATACAAAATTAATACTGGTAGAAGATAGCAACCCAACTCCATTTTTCATCATTTTCTCTACCTTTTCTTCATTCGGTCTCTCTGTTTACATGTTTTGACCATGGAAAGAAAGGAAGTTTATACAAATTTATAGCATGCCGACTGTTGTTCATTTAACCATGATCAGAATCATATTATTATTTTGATTGTACCTTTTACTTCATATTGCACCTTCTTATTGACGGTCCCAAACATGGTTCAATTTATCGGTAGAAAAAAAAATACCGGAGGTCACCGATAAACGGGTTTATCGGATTTATCGGAAAATTTCTCGGTCAAAAATAAAACAAAATAATACCTAATTTTACTAGAAAATTATATAAGTTGTATGTAAAGCATTTAACATCAAGAGCTAACACATAATAGTATTGGTATAATAGAGTATCATACTTTTATGTAGGTGGACTAGTGAAAATTGGAATCTCGGCAATAAATAAATTTTATCGGACCTCAGCGATAAACGGGATTATCGGGTTTATTGAAATTTTATCGCCGATAAAATTTTCCTTGGTCCCAAAGAACTATCACTTAGGGCACGTCGCTCTGAGAGCTCATCTGCATGATGTAAAATTTCCAGAAAACACCGCGCCTCGTCGTAGTAAATGAAGAAAGAGAGGGAACTCGTCTCTTCATGAGACAACAACGGGAGCTTCTGCTCCCAGGCGATCTCGCTGAGGGGGAGGAGCATTGTACGGGCCATTTCCTGCTGTCATTGCCTCGCAGATCCAGCTGCGGGAGCGTGCAAAAATCCATCCCATCTCCATATATGGCGCGCTCGGTCGCCACTGCTTGCACCCTTCTGCTGCTTGCGCAAGACCTCTCTAGGTCATGCATGCTTTGCAGGCCTGTTCGCGAGGCGCCAAGCGCGGCCGGACCGCCGGGTGCAGGTGCCGCCGGCTGCCACATGCGAGCGCTGCGGCCACCCTGCTCGGGCATGCCTGGCTTGCCCGTCCTGCGCGAGCCACCGTGGGGCTGCCCTGCATCCTCTACTCTAGATCGACCGCGCCACCCTGCAAATCGCCAATGGCCCACGGCGTAGCGGGAGGCCACGAGCGCGACAGCGGCGGCATCTAGATGGATGCGTGTGCATTTGTTTGCTGCTCCTCCATGGCAAGCTTCGATTTGGTCCTGGGGTGTGGCCTTGCTGCCTAGCGCCCCCAATGATTGTATATCTGCATCGGCTCCAACTTGCTGGTTCAGAGCTAAAGTTTATAGTTTTGCAATTGTGAAAATGAAAACAGGGTGCTTGACTGCTTGTAAATGAAAACAGGGTGCTTGACTGCTTGTTTTGCATAATAAACTGTTGTTGAGAAAAGGTTATCTGAATGTTACTGAAATGACACATGAGTTAATCCAAGTTTTTATTTATGTTCATAAATATCGCGATTACATTCATTTTATTTATGCGTTCTCTGTTTTGTATCAAGAATCAACAAAATGATATACAATGCTCTTATTCATACTTGATCATGGTTGTTTGCATGCATTAAACAGTCTAGAGACAGTTAAATAGACGACCCATTGTACGAACTGTCTATTCAGCTGTCTCCGTGCAAGTTCCAAGAACTTACATCAACCTGTCTATGGGTTGAACATGCCCTTATTGTCCCACCTTGAGAAAAATTTAAAAGGCGCTCTAGCATCTACCAGGTGTGCACTATCTGATGTGATACATGTTCCAGAGGGCAACTGAGAATGACATTGACTGCTTCATCAACCAGGACAGTCATCAGGCCATATATAACCTATGCCGCTGCTATGTTGCTCTTTGCTGTATGAAGGCTTCAAGATTAGGACAGCTGACAAGAACTATGGAGCCAATAGTATTTTCCTTATGCTCATATTTAGTGTTCTTGGCACAGGTCCTAAGATTATCTGTAGCTCTGTTAGGATGGAGTAGACACGGGAGGCAGCAGGATATTAAGGGTTTTGCATTAGCAAAAATCACCTTGTCTTAAGGTGCAGTATTGCATCATAAATGTTTTACAGAGGCCAGTGTTGCTTGAGACCCGTCTGACTATTTATAGGGAGGTAGCTCCTAAAAATCTCTATCTCTATTAATTAGAGGGTTTATCTCCTAAAATCCATTTTGTAGTAGGACGACTATTGTTCATCGGATAAAGATGTGTGAGTGATCCTGCTGTGGAGATCATAGCACTGCCAGTCGCCGAAGGAGGTGGTGGGGATGGTTGGAGGTTGACGGGAGCGAGGGCACTAAGAAGCAGGTGAAAGTGAGCTGAGCCATTGCAGATATTGTTACAGAGAAGACACAGGTTGATGCTTTGAAGAGGCTGCATGCCCGTCCTGGGTTCCTCATTCGATGCTGCTCCACGTACGTGATGTCTTTACTAGCTGTGATTGCTGAACATACTCCAAGTGACGATTTTGGAAAATTGTAACGTGCCACTACACGCAAAACATTAGAGAAATTGTAATTATGCAAATTCACTAGACGAGGCAAGAGACAAATGAATTGGTCACGTTGAGGAGCTAATGGTTGATGACTGCTGGCGCGGCAATATCGTGAAGAACTGCTGTAATACTCGTCTTCTAGAAAATAGCACGTATCTTCAAGCAGCCCACCAAATTAATTATTCGTTTTCTTAATTGTTATTATATCCACCTGGGGCCTACATGACCAGGCCCTTCCAAGCCCAAACCCATGCATGAACCAGTACCTTTCCATTCCACAGGGAGCATGTCAGCCAGCCCCATTCCCTTTCACTGCCGCCGCTTCATGATGGATGTTCAATGCTTGCTGCACCCATGTTCGAACTTCGGAGTCAGCAAAAATAGCTACTGCAACATCTATGCCGTGGATGTGGTGGATACGGCCACGGGCGTTCAAGATAGGGTAGCACTCTCTCAATGCATGTCCGTGGTCATCGCATCCTCCAGCACTGGCGAGCAGACAGACACGACGTACGGCCTAGAGAGTCCATGATGGACGTCCATCAGTAAGAGGTGGGTGCGAAACATTACGATGGCGTGGACATACTCCCCAGTGAAATGGACGGCACTGGTGGTGGTCGACCTCAGAAATGGATCTGGACAGACTTCTTGGCACGGACGATCTCACGCGCACTTTCATTTCTTCAACCAAATAAAATATTATGATTGTAAGTCTAGATCTAAATTATCACACTATAAAAGAACAAGTTTTCTGAAAAAGGGCTCTCACCCATTTCGATTTAGATATCGTCGCATGCGAGCCTTTCATCATCTGGGAGGATATAAGATTGTAAGATTTTGACACTCAGTAAGTTACGATTTTACCCTTTGTTTGTTGAAATGACGTATTTTATGATTTTTGTTTAAATCGGCAAGACAATCCTGACATGCTACGACATGATTCATCACCCTCACGTCATCTTCATCATCTCACGTGCAAACTTATCAAGCTTCCTCTCTCTAGACGTGCACCGTACGTTCGTTGCATTGAGGGATGTAGTTTGTTTACATACCGTCAAAGTCCCAACATCTTACGATTATTTATATATAGAGAGAGAAATTATTCCCTGCTCTCAGGAGTAGTTACTCCCATGTATATATCTTAAGATTTATAGCTTATATGGCTCAACAAAGTGTATGTAGATAAAATATATGATCATACTAGACCATCTAGCGTAGTATGTAAGTCAAGTATGTAAGTATACATAGAGTATATGGTTATACTTATTTTATATACTACTGTCATAGTATTATAATAACATATTAAAAAATATGGGTTCTTTTGAAAAAAAATCGCGTAGTAAGATTTGTAGTATCTTAAAATGAGTATGTAAACATAGTCAAACTAATAAATGAGTATGCAAACATACGCAACATGGTTTATTAAAGATGGGAGTAACTACTCCCGAGAGTAGAAAAAATGTATCCAATATATAAAGTTATTTTACACCCTAGGTGTATAATATTATTCTACACCAGTAGTCAAAATTGACCAGAAAAAATACTGAGTACTACTGAACTACGTTCAGTATCAATCAGTATTATACCCAGTATCTTCAAGTATTTTGTCAGTATCTTGGTACAACTAGTACTATAACTTCATTAGTTCTTAGTATCTTTTAAGTAGTTGTCAATGTCTTCATGTATTTCGTCTTCTAGTATTTGGTTTAAGTAATTGTTAATATCTTTAAGTATTTTGTTAGTATCTTGGTACAACCGTACTATAACTTCAGTAGTTGTTAGTACCTTTTAAGTAGTTGTCAGTATCTTCATGTATTTCGTCAGTATATTCTAGTATTTGGTTATTATTTTTTGTCAGTAGCTTGTTACAACCAGTATTTTGACTTCAGTAGTTGCTAGTACCTCTAAGTAGCGGTCAGTATCTTCAAGTATTTTGCCAGTCTCATCAATATTCAATATGCACCTTGGTACAACCGGTACTTTAACTTCAATAGTTGCTAGTGCCTTTAAGTACTTCTCAATATCTTCAAGTATTTTGTCAGTAGTTTGTTACAGCTGGTACTATAACTTCAATAGTTGTTAGTATCTTCAAGTATTTTTTTTTGTCGGAAGCTTGTTACAGCCGGTACTGTAACTTCAGTAGTTGTTAGTATCTTCAAGTATTTTTTATCAATGGCTTGCGTCGATACTATAACTTCAGTAGTTGCTTACCTTTAAGTAGTTGTCAGTATCTTCATGTTTTTTTGTCATACTAGTTGTAAATATTTTGTCAGTATTTTATCAGTGATACCGTCCATGGACACCGTACGTATAGTATTTTATCAGTATTTAGTCAGTATTTTATCAGTATCATAAGCATGCCAGTACTTTACACTGGCCAGAGTCCGTAGCTAATATTATTTATCTCATATTATTTTTAGTATTTCCACTGTGCAATTAATTTTGCGAGCAATTCCTATAGCATGGATTCAGTACTCCTATTGGCATCTTCTTCGATACAAATCATGTGATCCATCGGTTTTTGCCCAATAGTTTGTCAGAATTTTGTAGTTCTGTATTTTTCATCTTTCATTTATAGATCAGTATCTATCAGTTCCTTTTCCTACCGTAGCTTCCAACACTTACGATATTCAGTATCTTCTAGTACTGCGGCTGGTGTATCTGAGTGCTTGGGTGGCAGACGACAGGCAGATGGCCGTGGCGAGCGCGCGCTCTGGGGCTGGGGTTGTCGCGCGCGGTGGTTGCCGTCGGGTTGGGGCAGGTGCGAGTCCATCGAGTCGGAAGGTGTCGGTGCGGTCCGATTGGGTGGGCTGATTCGTGTCTACGTATATATAAAAATAAAAATAAAAACCAATCACATTCAATAATTGTTCCCATTAGGTGACAACCGGGTAGCAAGGAGTATGCAACAAGATACTCATGGGCCATGCATTATTCGCAAGCTAAGTCTTTGGCACGCTGGGCTCTTGGGCCCAATACAAAAGCAGGCCATGATATGCATGGCCATTCTGCTGGTCTGCCCATATCCGCTCTCCTGATATAGATAACAAATAGTAGCAGATTACAGCCCTGATCACAGCAACTTCCAAATAGAGCTACACAAGACCAACTCAACTACTGCTTACGACCCTTGTCGATTTAACAAATGATCAATATCGTAATACTATTTTGCTTCTATTTTTTCACTTTCTCGTAGTACTATTTTTCTTATCTACGGTCACAAGGAAATATCACATTGTCCCAACTTGGGAGAAAATTAAAAGGCATTTTGACGTCTGCTATAGGCCAAGCATGTGAATTGTACACCTAAAAAAAAGGAAAATAAGGAGGCGAGGCATGTGCAGTAGAGAAGGAAGTGTATATTATTATAATATAAATTGTTCAGACATGCGAGATGGCTCCGATCCATTTTTAGCACCGCCTCCGATCCATTTTTTAGTAGAGATGGCTCTATTTAAAACTGAATCTAAAAATAGTTTCTAAAATTATCCGCCTTTAGAAATCTATTTTTATAAATGCCCCTATGTTTAAAGACAGCTGGATTTAGAGCTGCCCCTAGAAATCAGTTTATAGAGATGATTGATTTAGAGGAGTCACACTAAAATTCATAGCTTTTTCAAACAAAATCTAACGAAGACAAACGTTACATCATTGTTGTATATCTTGAAGAGATGTACAACTTTGTATTTTGAAATTTTTTTTGAATTTTTCAAATAACCTCACTTGAAATGATTATATAAAATGATGTCCGTAATGTTTATTTATTTGAGAAATGTTGGAGTCAATTTTCCAGTTTTTTCTCCTGTAGACATACATCCATTGCCCCTGATGAAATGATTACGATTTTAATGGTAGATCATTTTTCAACGTCATTGTGTCCCCCCTTCCAACACATGATATTGTGGATTTTTTTTGGTGCCATTATATTATGTAACACAAAGAAGAACTCCTATCCTGTATATAAAATTAAAGACAAATCACATCCAATTGTTCCCATTAGGTTACAACCAGGTAGTAGAAGTGTGCAACAAGAAAGCCATACTGTGGCAGAACCTCCTAAATAATATGGCCCACATGTAGTTGTTATCGTCTTAAAGACCTCTAACCACCATACATGTGTATCACAGAACTTAAGAAGTCTATCGGGTGTCCTCGGAAAACCTGAATCATCCACGATCTTCCGAGCAGGATCACATTTTATAGGCATTGCAGTATTACAACAGTTTATATAATAAATTACATCAGAGTACAAAAGCAGAAGTCTTACATAACATAAGTTCACAAACCCGTTGTTCCAAACTTACAAAGCTTAAGTTTAGTTATTACAACCATAATAGTGAAGTAGCATTAGTAACATTATTACAATCACCAAAACGTGACGCTCTGCCCAAGAGCCAAACATCTTACTCGTCATCGCTTACCGCAAAGACGGTCATGCAACAGGGTCCGAAACACACCTGTTCATGAGACGCACCTGCAACTGGGGTTCAACAAACCCTGAGTACAAAAGTACACCACAAGACTTAACCGACGAAAAAAGATGGAGACGACTCAGGAATGCAGGCTCAGGAGAATCAAGGTGAGGTTCCAGCAAGAATCAAGGTTCTTTTGCATAAAAGCTACTAATAGTGAATCCTTAAGATCAATGTTTTATCTTAGTATTAATCATTAACAGAATGTAAGTGATTTTAATCTAGATCATATAACTCATACAACTTCTTTCTTATTCTCCGACTAAAGTTCCATTTCTTAACTACTATGTTGAACAAAGAATTGAGTCTCCTTAACCGAGGAGCAACGACGATTCGAACCGATTATACCTAGCTGGGGATTCCCAGCCACACGACACATGTAGGACTTTAACCTACAGATATCAACCTTCACTCAGATCCGCTAAAACATGACCGGGTCCAGCGGCACCCGAGAGTACAGTACACCTCCAATCCAGCCCTTGGCTACGAGGGTACACACTACTCTCGCCATCTCTTCACTTCCAATGCGCGGTTGGCCGTTCACATGTTAGAATTACCGAGGTCTTAGGCTTACCGGAGTATATAGTCAGTTACAAATTCTCGACGCACACAATTCAATCAACAGTATGGTCCTTAACTGACTCAGTTGAAGACACTACATGGGGATTCCTTTCTCGATGCAAGTCCATCGACCGGTCCCAGATTATCATCATATTCATCAAGTGGTTGTCCAACAACCCTTCAAACTTTGCTCAATATTTTTAAAGTTTTCTCATTAAGTATGGCTAAGCATACTAAGCATTTTCAAATAAAAACAGTAACAAGGATGATATCGAAGTATCAAAGATGGTAATGCAGTAATTAGGTTATCACTCAACTCTTATCACTTAATGTAAATAAGTACTAATATAAGTGAAGTAAAACTTTTCAAAACGCAAGGAAGGGTTAAATGTAACTGGGGCCTGCCTTAGTCGACGGGAAGTTCAGGTTCTGGGTCAGTACCACAAATATCAAACCCCACCTTCACAGACGTGGGTTCTTCTTCGGGGACGGATTCAACTTCGGCAATCTCCTCGTTCATAGGGAATACACGCGACGATAACGTATGCTCAAGATGATGAAGTACTAAACATGATGCTTAATGGATGTATAATAAAGTTAATAACTTGAGTACAACTTTCCTTCACGGTACAATTGCAAAGCAATCGATTCTAACCTAACCCTAACCTAGGGTTCGCTTAGATTAATTACTTCATTAAGGACTTTCGTTTATCACATGAAATAACATCAATTAAGCCTTAACAACATAATTAAGAGAGCTCAAACAATCAATTAAGGGTGCTAAAGGTTATTAAGTGTTAATGATCCAAAGTCAACACTCAATCACAAAGTCAAACAACCCTAATCATTAAGCCCTAATTAATTGATTAACTAATTAATTAATAAAGCATAAATTAAGAATAAAATTAACTTTGCCCAATTAAGCTCAAAATTTTATTTTAGACAGCTTACATCAAAACTAAGTGGTAAAACAATTTTCATAATTTTTGGACAATTAACTAAGCCTAAGAAAATTATGGAAAAGTCATTTATTAATTAATTGAGCTAATTAAATAACTTACAAAAAGTAAAAAAGATTGACATTTAATATTTTCCTAAATAGTACACAGTAGAGAGGTTACTCAAAAATTTTTACCATTTTTGAAATTCTAAATAATTCACAACAAAATAAACAAAACTGCTTACTATTTATATTTTTGAAAAAGAAAAATAAAAACCGCAGCACGGGCCGCTTCCCTCTCCCTTCACCCTTGTTTGGCCCAGCACACCGCGGCGGCCCAGTCGCACGCGCCTGCGCTCGCGGCCCGCACATGCGCCTGCTCCCTCCCATTGGCCCAGATCGGCCCACTCGGCCCAGCTCGCTTCCCCGCCCTCTCTCTCTCTCTCTGATGATGTGGCCCCGCCCATCATCCTCCTCCTCGACATCGGCCGATGGCCAACGGTGGCCGCCGGCCGCTATCTTGCCAGTGGCGGTACCCCGGTGAGACCGAGATGGACCAGCGCGACCCTACTGACCTCACGAGCCCACTACGACTCTTTATGCTTAAGCACACACTCTGGTGACCTCTCCCCGACGGCCATGGGGGCTCGGTGACGACGGCATCACAGTGAAAACGCCCCACCAGCGTGGTAACGACTTAAACGGTGCGAGAAACACACTCAGGAGCTCACCGTGATTACAAAGGTGTGCTCGGTGAAGACGGAGACGGACCGGAGAGGCTGGACCACGGTGAGGGAGGTGGTGGCGGCGCTCCGACTATGTGCAGAGAAGACGACGGTGCGAAGAGGGCCTAAGCTACGCGAGGCGGTGCAAGCGGGTTTGGGAGGTGCGCAACAGCCCTGCGAAGCTGGTGACGCAGTCACTCTAGCCGGAGGTGGCTCGACGGTGGCAGCGGCGAGCGCCGGAGCTTTAGCGGTGGCGGAAACAGAGAAAAAGAAAACAAAACGACGGCGGTTCTCTGGCTTTATAGGGCGACGAAAATGACCTCAAGGCGACACGCAGCTCGTCGCGAACACGTCGAAGCAGGAGCTAGCGACTGCGGGCGCGCCTAGAAGCGGTTCGAAGATCGCCGGCGTCGGGCAGGAGGTGGCGCCCTGCAGTTGGCTGAAGTTCGCCATAATTACGAAAATGCCACTAGAGAAAAGTCCTAAATTACTCTAAATTTTTTTATAGAAGTTGAAAATCTGTTAATACAAAACTTGCTCAAATTTTAAATTTCTACAACTTTCTAAATATACACATTTTCCAATTTGTCCTAGATTTTGAAATTTGAATTTGAATTTAAAAGGGGACATTTTCTGGAAATTTGTAAATTCCAAATTACTTTGAATTTCATAATGAAACTTCAAAAACTCAAAATACCAGAGTTGTACATCTAAGTAAGACCTACAACTTTTCTATTCAAAACATTTTCAAATTATGCCTCCATTTTGAAATTGGATTGGGGAGATGAAAAGGGGTCAAATTTGAGATTAGAATATTTTCAAAATTACTCCAAATTTTACACTGAAACTTTGAAAACTCAAAACACCAAATTTGTAGCCCTAGAAAAGATCTACAAACTTGGTTTTAAACTTTTTCCCAAATTTTGCTTAGATTTTGAATTATTCAAAAAGGGGTAAAATCAGGGTTTTGCATTTTAGGGTTTTCGGAAAGATTTCAAATTGAAACTTGATGTTCTATTAATTGGTGATTATTTAATGATCACACCATCACCCAAGGGTATCAGTGAGTCAAGCATCATATGTTTGACCAAATGCCACTCTTGGTTGACTAGGTTGACTTCAGAAATTCTTTTAATAATTCCTCAAATTTAAATTTGAATTCGAATCGGAAAACTTGCAACAAGTTTTGGGACCCCAAATTCAAACTCAAACTTGAAGCTTTATTTTATGAGTTGGACTTGAGCTCATACCCTACAAGTGACACTAGTGTACAACACAATCGTACACCTCAACTTACATAGGGCATAAACTAAGTATTTGTTGTGACATTTGAAATCAGGGTTTTCGGATTCGAGTCACGCACCACAGAAACACAACCAACCTAGGAAACGTAAACTTATTTGAATTGATGCACAACATAATTAACTTAATCATGAATGTTTGCAGTGCATATGATGACATGGCACGTTTTTAGTTACCATAACACCAAGGTGTTACACATACATAAGCAAATCTTTTCGCACGCTGGGCTCTTGGGCCCAATACAAAAGCAGGTCATGACATGCATGGGCATTGCCCATATCCCCTCTCCAGATATATAGATAACAAATAGCAGATTACAGCCCTGAGCATAGCAAAATCCAAATAGAGCTGCACAAGACCAACTAAACAGTCTGGCAATGATTTAACAATGATCAAAATCGTACTACTATTTTGTTTATGTTTTCCTTCCTATTGTACCTTCTTATCTACCATCACAAAGAAATATCACATTGTCCCAACTTGGGAGAAAATTAAAAGACATTCTAACGTCTGCTATAGGCCAAAACCATGTGAATTGTGCACCTTAAAAAAATAAGGACGCGGGGCCTATGCAGTAGAGAAGCATGTGTATATTATAATAATAAATTGTCCAGGCATGTGAGATGGTGTGAGTTACCTGTTACCATGGCTAGCTATATATAGTTAGTTCTGTGAAGATCTGCTGAACACAACAGTGAGCACGTACAGTCTGAATCGGCTCAGGACGACAAGAGGCAAGCAGTCACAACTCACAACTGACAAGTACAAGAGTGCACATGGACATGCTTCACAATTTCGGCACATTCTTCCAAGCACTTGAACTGTTCAGCAACGTGGCCTGCCATGTTCATGTTCATGTAGAAGGAGGGGATGCATATATTCAATAATCCTGAAGCTTATTTCTGTTTAATTCATCCAATTATTGCACTGATACACGTGGAAATGAACACACACACAATCCACAGGTGAACAGCCAGCTTGCTTTTTCTCTTGCATGCTGCACAGTCCATCCACACACCGACACACTGTGCAGTGACATCCAAAAGCTAAGCCAGCAAAGCTCTCATCGACATCGATCAGACCTCCACCTTGCCCGTGGCGACGCTGCCGAGGCGGACGGCGTTAACGTAGTCCCTGGGGCTATGCGACGCGATGCCAGGCACGAGCAGGCCGGTGGCGCGGTAGAGCAGGGAGACGGCGCCCTCGCGGTAGTCCTTGCCCTCCTTGGTCCACAGGAACGCGCCCTTGAACAGATCCCCCCAGGCATTGCCATACATGGACAGCAGGTACTTAGGGTTAAAGTAGTTCGGGTTGGGCGCGTCGCCTCCCTTAGCGATCTCACGGCCCTTGTACCATCCGTCGAAGTAGACGCAGGTGCCGCCGTGCGTGAACTCGGCGACCGGCGGCGCGTCGAACGGGACCCGCGGCACGACGTCGTAGCGGTAAACCACACGGAGCGGCTCCACGGGCACGTTGGCGCGCACGTAGTCCGCGAACACCTTGTCGCCCACCCGCGGCTGCCCGTAGGTGATCACGGACAGCAGGCGGTCCAGGATGTCCCGTTCCCCGTGGAACGCCAGCAGCGCCGGGAAGATCGCCGCCAGCGCGCCGCCTAGGCTATGGCCGGTGACCACGACGTTGGCGTTCGGGTGCTGCTTCAGCTGCTTCTTGAGCTCCTCGCGGAGGGTGTAGTAAGCGAGGGGTTTGCCCGCGACGGCGTTCGGGGCGGCCTTGGGGAACGCCTTGGCGGCGTCCTTGCCGTCTTCTTCCTGGAGGCCGAGCGCCTTGAGGAAGCCGACGTGGACGTGGCCCAGCACGCCCATTCCTAGCCATGAGAGGTTCACGTCCGTGGACCAGTCACGCATGTTGAAGGGCTCTGTGCCACGGAATGATACTACCACCACGCTCGCGTCGCTCGCCTTGTCGGTGAACACGAACGCCTGCGTCGTGTGGTCGCCCACGAACTCTGCATATTTCATCCAGGTTGATTTTGAACATTTGAATTAATTATTTCAGTAGCTAAGTTTAAATTTGATGAACTGAACTTACTGTTCCAGCAGTTGTAGAAGGCCACGAAGTGGAACTGCAAATTCAGACAGACAGCAGAGATGGAACCAAGATCCATTAGCTTGTTATGCACAAAGACTTTTGATTAATCATCATATAATTAATTAATGTGTCCGGATTAGACAGTGCGTGGCAATTGGCATCTACGAGTTGTTTATGGCGGATTAATTAGTTATATATGCACGTGGTTATGGAGTGACCGAGTGAGTGAGACAATGACAGTCAGCAGTGACTTGTGAACGTTTTGATATATATGAGCAGCTGGTACGCATGCACAGATCTTGATCGAAGAAACTCCAGATCGCAAACGCTATATAGCTAGCGTCGTCCATGGATTTGATTGATGCATGGAAGAAGTTGTCTGTCCCAAAATGATTGGTGTCCTTGTTGATACCTACACTCTCCGTCCCTAAATGTTTGTCTTTAGAAAACCGTGTTTCCCTCACAGACACGTTTCCCGGGCGACAAATAAAAAGAGACAGAGTAATACACCTCTGCACTAGTGCTGCCGTCGTCATGCATACTGTAATTGACAACTTGACATAGTTTACTCTTCTCGGGACTTGTCAGGTTTAGAAAAACCATGTGTGGGTTCTCAGGAGACGACAAATGTATAGGAAAAACAAATTAAAATAGATGGTGCAAGTGTGCAACCTTGTGATCTGAACAACCATTTGCTGCTGGACTTCGACTTGGAACAAAAATTCAGACCAATTTATTATTTTTTCTCTTTAATTTGGAGATAAATACAGAGACCACTGGTTATTAAGTCCAGTTGTCCAGCTGTCCAGGAGCAGGAACTGAACGACGATGGAAACTCGTTTGTCCTTGTCGTCCCATGAAAGAATCATCTTGTCTTTTGAGATTCCAAAACGATTACTTTACTATGCGAAAAATGTGATTTTATTTATTCCAAAAAACATTGATTTTAAATTTGCCTGATTTGTTGCTGCCCAAATTAATTAAAATTTCTGTATGATTTCCAAATAATCGTTCATTCAATCTGTAGCTGCTAGGTCTGTAAAACAGTACGTACCTTCCAGACGTTGTTGACGACGTTCTCGATGTAGGCGGCGTTCTCGTAGGCGATCTTGGCAGCCATCATGCTCACCTCGAACACTGAGAAGGTGCGCAGCCGGATGAGCCGCCCGTTCACGTACTGCTGCTGCACCAGCGGCACCGCCGCCGTGCTGCCGCCGCTCTCCACGTCCACGTAGTCGTCGCCGGGGGCGGAGATGCCCACCACCTGCAGCCGCCGGTCCTCGGTGCCGCCGCCGGCTGGCAGCGGCTTCAGCTCCGTCCTGCCGTCGATGAGCCCGATCATGGACCGGAAGTTGGGTGCGTCACGGTGTGGGATCACCAGCTTACCTGCCCATGTCGTCCAATTGGCATTTCTTAATTTTATTTAAAGATGCATGCACGGGCGCTAGCTTACTTGGCATTTATAATTTAATTATTATGAAATTTATATATTCTCTATCTATGTACAAGTGTTTGGTGAGGTTTGGTATGATCCATGCATGCACGCGAGATCTTGCATGCATGTGTTGGATTACTATGCAAACTTATCTTCTCATCATAAGTATGTGTGCAGGTGTCATGCATATGAACGACAAACAAAACTTGCCAATTGGACAATAAAAAAGTGAAGTAGCAGGTGTGGGCAGTTTCTGTGAGATCGATCTTGTCCAAGACACTTGCTTGCCTAAACTAACAAAAAATCTGAAAACGGAAACCATAAAGAAGAGAAAATCAAACAAAAACTAACAAATGGTTAACTTTCCTTGCAAAAAGATATTTGTTCAATTAGTAATGGTTCAAAAAAAATCTTGTGTAAGAAACGACGAAGATGTAAACATATATATAAACAAATACTTAAACTAACACAGAAAGCTTGGCAACTAAAAGGACATAGGAGTATGTATTGAAGAGACAAACAAAAAAGAAAAAAAAGTGTAACAAAAGAAATGGAAAGAATCTATAAAGATGAGAAATGGGAAGAAAATGGGGAGAAGAGAGTGAGACGTTCTGGGGTCATATTGTACTGTTCTGTCACTTTACCTTTTGACGACGACACGCAGTGACGTTCGCACACATCAGTATGTATGCATTTTTCTCTCGGCGCACGTTATAACACGGCGGTTGACTTAGTGCTTATAGACCATTCCTTCTGTGCTTTAAATCGAATTATATGTTGCAAATAAATTAACCAAAAGCTTTTTCAAAGGTCCCAAGAGTTTGTTATTAACTTGAGAGCTCATGTGCCGCCTTATTAGCTAGCACGCAGTATATTCATATACATTTGTGCCATGCATCTTTGTCGTCGTGTAAATACCAAATTATGTTTTATTTATAGTAATGTCCGCATTTACGAGTTAACACCATCAAAATAAATATAACCATTGTTGAGCGATGTTAGTTCATGTGTGTATAACCGTGAGTATAGTACCGACGTACATCTGAAGATGTTGAGAAAGATGCCGAGTATCCCGTTGTTGAGCGCGACGAAGTTGAGAAGGAACTCGACGACGGCGCCGATCACGAGAGCCGGGTAGTAGGCGGCGTCCAGCGCCTTCTGGATGAGCTGCGTGAGCGCGACGAGCCAGTCGCCCGGCGTGCTGCCGAAGTCGGCGGCGGTCCGGTCGCCGGCTTCCACGAACGCGTAGCTGGTGATCGGGCGCCGCCACAGGAACAGCATCGACAGGACGTCGATGAACCTCACCTTCTCCGGCCGGATGATCAGCTTCTCCTCCCCCATCTTGGTGTGGCCGGAGGCCGTGACGGCCTGCTGCTTCGCCGCCATGTGGTCGCCGGAACGGCGAGGGCTATAGCTAGCTAGCTGATAGTAGCTACGCTCGTACACACCAGCTGGCTAGTGCAGAGTGCACCCTAGCTGAGTAAGCTGGCTAGCTACGTGTAAGTGTGGTGGCTAGCAAAGTGGAATATGCTCAAGCTTGCACGAAGCTGAGATGAGAGGATGGGTGCCTTTTATAGGGCTCCATAGAGGGCTGGGCTGGGCTGGGTCGATGCCCGGGTAGGGGCGACATGGGCTGGGCTGGGGTTGTAGATGGGTCATGTTGTTCGATTGATGTGACTCTAATTATTAGGGCCGGTTTAGTTACGAAAATTTTGGCAAAATGGCACGGTAGCGCTTTTCGTTGTTATTTGGTAAATAGTATCCAATTATAGTCTAATTAGGCTTAAAAGATTCATCTCGTCCATTTCATCTAAACTGTGTAATTAGTTTTATTTTTTATCTATATTTAATGTTTCATGCATGTGTCCAAAGATTCGATGTGATGGAAAATCTTGAAAAATTTGGCAAAATGAAGTGGAACTAAACAGTGCCTTAGTTTATTATTATAGTTAAAATTGGTTGTCGGTCTCTAGGGTTTACATGGACGTTGCATGGTTAACATGTGATCATGCATATATACAGAATGACTGACTGACTGACTGCTGACTGGAGCGTGGCCAAGTCAAGTCAACAACTCGGCGCCCGTGTATCATGTGCCATGCTGTGGGGTCCTGCTGCTTTCCGGGTAGGCCCCGTTTAGTTCCAAAAACACCTAAAAATTTTTGGACAGTATTCGTCACATCGAATCTTTAGATGCATGCATGGAGCATTAAATATAGGTAAAAAAAATAACTAATTATACAGTTTATCTGTAAATGTCGAGACAAATCTTTTAAGCCTAGTTAGTTTATGGTTGGATAAATTTTATCAAATAATAACGAAAGTGCTATAGGAATTTTTTCCAAAAAAATTTCGGATCTAAACAAGACCGACCTGTTGAGACGCTGCCAGCTAGCTGACGGCATCTGCAGAGAAGCTAGCTAGTAGACCTAGCTAGGAATAATCATGGTGATATATAAATCCTCACTTCGCCATCATGCATCTATCTATGTATATACAGCTGTAGAAGTATAGCAACCGGATTCAGTGAACAGTACACTACTGTTTTGAACAGTACAAACCCGTTAAGATGGTCAGTACAACCCCGCTATGAACAGTGAACCCATCACCCGTTACAGCACCGCAGCAAAGCGCGGAGGGCCAACTAGTTGTCTATATTGTCTTGGTGGACTTAGGAATTAATTACATACATGTCAGTTCAGCAAGTAGATTATATTCAAGATTATTATTGTTTAAATGTTAAATGAGACCTAGTCCACGCCCTTACAATATGTCTAGTTCAGATTATTAATGAAAAAAGAAAACTAGATAGGGTCAGTACTAAATTTTGCATGGAGCGATCCTCTAGTTTACTTGACCATATATGTACATGTATAAAAATCATTTAAAGATCAACAGTCTATTGGATAATTTCAGTGTGGACGACGCTGTTGACGCCAAAAATATGCTCCACACATTAATCGAATCCGATGCCCACACACACTTTAATAGGATGCAATACTATAGTTAGCTTCTGTCGCGGCTGTATGTTTGTGCTATTCGGTGATGCTCCAATAATCACCCTGTTCGTTTGGACTTATCAGCAGAATCAGCAGTCATCCAGCAGTATTTTTCTCTCACAACAAACCAGCGAACAGTGCTTTCAGCACAATAAACCAGCGAAACGAACAGGCTCAATTTGAATCTGTACATGTACCCTTTGAGTGGAACCAACTCTTTAATACATTCCATTTAAAATAGAAATATCGTTTCAGAGAACTGCAGGACAACAATGTAAGATAGATGTTATACATATCTTGGGACATTTAAACATTTGGCATTCTTGCTCCTTCAGTTTTCTGACCACAGTTTTGCTCCTACAAAATAATCATCTACACAGTGAACATTACAATATATTTGCTAATTTGAACAACGTGGCATGCCACCTCACCGGTCACCATACTAACGTGGATAGACAATGTGAAACGACCATTGTGCCCCTGCCTCATTATAGTGTGAACTCTGACGCCTTCTTCGCCGGAGCCACGACCCTGCCAGAGGAGGTGGAGCGGCACCTCGGCTGTAGCACCGGGTAGGACAGCAACGCACTACTATAGAAAAACACTTATGTGAGCCGTTTGGGAATGAGCCTCGGAAGTGGGCGGGAATATTTTCAACCGAAAGGATCTGTGCCTACTCTACTTTCCTATCTAGGACTTCGATATACAAAATATATACTACTGTGAAGCATAGATTGCTGTCAATGCCTTGGTTAATGCCTGGGATTAACCGAGACGGGCATTTTTATTAACCGAGGCGGTTGTAACGGATCAACGTAATTATACGAGATTAAGTCAGAAAAATCTTCCACCGAGGTGGTTAATTTACCAAACTTAAACCCGTATAACTCGAGATTCCGTGAAATCACGCGGGATTTCCAACCAACCAACATACAACCAAGATCGTACTGATTTAGCAGCCACAGTTCACATGATACATAGAGTTCACAATAAAAGTGGAGTACATCGGAGTTCGGAATAAAAGTTATTACAACATAGTTCAGAATAACATAGCGGAAGAAAGTAGTTTTACACACACACTTAGTTCAAATACAGTGCCAGTAGATAGTCATGGTCCACAAAAGCAATAGATAAGACGAACAGAGTGACCCTTGCCCAAGGTCCTAGTTGTCGCTCATCGCCGGATACAGACAGTTGGAGCAGTACCCATAGTACATCTGACCATCTGCAACAACAATGGGAACAACGTCCTGAGTACGAGAATGTACTCAGCTAGACTTACCCGTCATAAACCAGAAATAAAGGACACCAAGGATCATGCAAGGCTTTATAGATTGGACTGGCTTGACTCATTTGTGAAAAGCATAAGTTGTTATGAAAAACTATACCAGTACTTTTTGCATCACTTTTTAGTATAACCTATTCAAGCTAGGTAAGCACCTATTGCTAAACAATCACTTGATTCATCATTAACAATCTAGATTACCATATCAGGTATAGCATTTCCAACATCATTCACTTAACCATCAGTGTTTCTTTAATGTTACTACGATGCCATAGCTCGAGTCAAGTGCTCACTAACCGGGAGCGACGGCGATTCGAATTGAATTCCTATCCAGCTGGAGATTTATTCCTCACACAAACCCTGTTTCCCCCGTCAGGGTCGCATAGATTACCAATGACACTTTCCAAGAAGCCGCGGGATAACAATCATGGATCGCACTACCCAGGGACCGCCCGACTGCCAGGACGCACCTTGGGCTCACTCTTCGCGTCCCCGTTACACCCACTTCAACACCAGTCTGCCAACCCGAGTTTATCCCGGCTCGAAAAGTGTCACTAGCTTCGCGGTCGAAAGATACTTTATTCGGCCAGCTAAATGTGAGGCATGCGTTCAACATGACAAGAGGGACGAGCAACGATCGGTCCTTAATCGACACAGACGGAATCACTATAGTCCAAAACCCTATAAGACTCCGCCCGGTCTCCGTTTATCCATCAACACTTGGTTACTTTTCATGATCACAATTACAGCTAACCATAATCAGGTATCCACCTATAGCTCGCAGGTGACAGGAAATCACCCGACTTCTACCGGTCTAAGCATGGCTAAGCAATTAACTCGTTCCTGACCTAACAGGGTAAAAGGTAATCCGGGGGCCAAGGTAATAATGCAACAACGGTTTCTCTCAACTCCTATAACTTAATGCAACAATATATATAACTATAGTTCATGTAGTAAGGAACATCTTTTATAAAAATAGGAGACTTAAAATGCTGCGGGGCTTGCCTTTTTCGAACGAACTAGGATGGTGGTCGACGCACTCTGGCAGCTCCTCGTCTGACTCTTCCTCCTCGGGCACCTCCTGTGCCTGGGGCTCCTGCTGGTCGGTCCAAGCTGGTTCCTCCGGTACTGCTACCTGCGACTCCTCCTTTGATCCTGTATGATGCAAGTGCATAAGTAATCATGCGAATGATGCATCGGATAGTGGTGGAGTGCTTTGATGACATGAGATGCAGATGAGCACATGAAATGAGCAGTTCGAATATAATTATTTCTTCTACAAGGTAGTCGACTTCATCCAAGAACATGTATTCTAAAACATGCACCTTATCCTTCTATTAGTTAGCCTATCATCTACACATACAAGTGAACCTAAGCTACCAAAGCTTACCAACCTAACTCATCCATAAAATCAGCAAGGCATAATGATGCTTCAAAGATACACCAAACATATTTTATTTCTCTTAATTTCTCATAAAGAATAATATTTTATTCCCTATTTAACTAGGGTTACACACCAACACCTATTTCTGGTGTAGATAAAAATCTACAAAAATTACAGTAGATTACTCTTACCCTAACTAACCTACTACTAAATTTTCATGAGAATGGCCTGTGTAAAACTGCTTGTACAAAATAAACAAGTTATAGCCTAAATATGAGCATGAAATTATTTTGTACTAGAAAAAGTATCAAACAACAGATTTCACATTTTTTCTATGTTACTAACAGTAAACTAACATACTACAAAAATTATCACATGTATGTTCTATACAAATTTAGCTCTCTACTAAAAATAACAAAGATTATCAAATAAAAGCATTTGAACTACACTTCAAAAATTTCTCACAAAACATGCTTCACTAATATTTTTCCTAGGAAGTACATCATTAATAAAGATTAAATCAACAAGAATCATATTTTTCCCTTCATTATTTTATTTACTACATATTTTCTAAGATATCAGCATTTATAGCAATTAAATAAATTTGCACAGCAAAGTGTCACAAAATTAACATGAGCTATTTTTAAACTGTAGATCTATTCAAGAGTAACATTACAAAATTTGTTTCACAATTTTTGGAGCTATAAATCTGGAGATATGATTTTTGAAAGCCTTTTCAACATTTCTGAAAATCATTTTCTTTAAAACTAAAAGTCTATCCGGCCCTTAACGCTACGTGCACCCCGCTGCTACACACCGAACCAAAACACCGAGACAGACAGGCGGGTCCAGGGGTCAAGCGGGACCCACAGGTCAGCCGGAGGGGAGGCCAGCAGGGGCATCGCCGGCCGGAGCTCACCGGCGGCGAGCCCACGTGTGGCGCTGGCGGCACCACTGTGCTCAGCACAACGAGCCGCACCGACCGGTGCTCGGTCTTGGCCGGGTGGCCTAACGGAGCGAGCTCGCCGATGCGCATGGCGGCACGACGGTGCGGCTCGTCGGCGGGAGCTCGACTCCGGCCATGGCAAGGCGGGCAGGGAGGCGCTACGGCTTCGCGGGAGGGAGGCGAAACTGCTGACCGCGAGAGGGAGGAAGAAGGAGGGGTGGAACAGAAAGATTGACGTGGCCACGAACTCCGGCGAGCGGCGGTGAAGAGCGGCCGACCAAAATTGGCCTCCTCACCTTGACAAGGGCGACCGCTGGAGGGAGCACGAGGTAGAGTGAAGGGAGGCGGAGCAATGGCCGCAAGGAATCGGACGCGGGCGCGGCAGTAGCGGTCAACGGCGGTGGCGGAGCTCCGGGGGCCGGCAATGGCGCGGCTGCTGCTGGCGAGCTGCTGCGGAGCGAGAGGAGGGAATGGAGGGAGCAGCCGAGGCGGGCGAGCGCGTGGAGGGGGGTAAGCGGGTGCGGGGGACGCGGGGGCCACCAGGGCGCGTGTCGCGCGGCGTCGCCGTCGTTCGGCCACGCGGCGGCCGAGCTCTGCCGCGGCGCCACGGCGTCGCGCGCGGGTGCGCGTGCGGGAGGAAGCCGGCGCGGGAGCTGCGGGCCGGGCTGCCAGCGCTGCTGGGCCGAAAGGGAGGCCGCGGCCCAAGAAGCGAAAATGGATTTTTCTTTTACAAAATATTTCCAGATTTTCCTTATTTGCTTCAAATTTGAATTTGAAGATGAAAAAGAGGTTTTCAGAACTTTTGCCCAAAATAAAAGTTGTTCAAAATTTTATTCTCTACAACTTTCATGTAGGG
Source organism: Saccharum hybrid cultivar R570 (assembly GCA_038087645.1). Taxonomy (NCBI): domain Eukaryota; kingdom Viridiplantae; phylum Streptophyta; class Magnoliopsida; order Poales; family Poaceae; genus Saccharum; species Saccharum hybrid cultivar. The sequence goes on along the minus strand of JAQSUU010000440.1, from coordinate 696,692 downwards.
CACTTTTCAAAATTCTAAAAAGATTTTGAATTTGGGATTTAAAGCTAAATTTTTAAGTAAAAATTCATTTTTCTAGAATATTTTTTAAAAGCAAAATTTGAAGGAATTTGAATTCAAGAGTTGCTCCAAAAATCATGTTTATTTATTCTAGATTATCTAAAATTGTAGCTACACAAAGTTTCATCACTCTTTAGCACTTAAATGCAGCATTTGGGTTTTGAGTAGTTGTTTTTCAACTCTAAAATAAAAAGGGTCTATATTGCATGCAATGATAACCATGTATGAGATGATTATGACTAGTGCCTTGGATGCTAAAGCATGCTTAACACCCAGGGGTGTTACAGCCCTCCCCCCTTATAAGAATCTCGTCCCGAGATTTTGAGTTACGAACCATTTATCATAAAAAATCTTTATACGCGGTTTGAAGATATTCTCCCGTTTCCCATGAAGCATCACTCTCATCACGATGGCTCCACTGAACCTTGTAGGTTGTTACCACTTTATTCCGAGTGACTCGGTCCTTTGTATCCAGAACTCGAACCGGTTGTTCACGATATTCCAAGTCCGCCTTGATCCGAATACCCCGCGGTTCGATTCTCTCTTCCGGAATACGCAGACATTTCTTCAACTGGGATACGTGAAAGACAGGAAAGATCGAACTCATCTCTTCTGGCAACTGCAACTTGTACGCCACAGGACCCTTTTTCTCTATAATCTGGTATGGTCCGATATATCTAGCAGACAGTTTCTGCTTGATTCCAAACCGTTTCTTCTTCATGGGGGTAACTTTCAAATAGACATAGTCACCCACTTGGAAATCCAATGGTCTCCTTCTCTTGTCTGCATAACTCTTCTGACGGGACTGTGCAGCTTGCATGTTTTGCCGGATAATACGGACCTTCTTCTCTGCCTCGTTTACAAAATCAATTCCATAAAACCTTCTTTCTCCAGGCTCTACCCAATTTAACGGTGTTCTGCACTTCCTGCCCTATAAAGCTTCGAAAGGTGCCATCTTGATACTCTCTTGGTAACTGTTGTTGTAAGCGAATTCTGCCAATGGTAACCAGGATTCCCATGAGCCTCTGGATGGCAGTACACAAGCTCTAAGCATATCTTCAAGTACAACATTAACTCGTTCTGTCTGCCCATCTGTCTGCGGATGGTAAGCCGTACTACGAATCAAACTAGTACCCAAACCTTTATGAAGATGTTCCCAAAAATGAGAGGTAAACTGTGAACCACGATCAGACACGATTGTTTTTGGTATACCATGTAATCGGACAATCTCAGCAATATACTTTTCTGCATATTGAGGTGGTCAGAATGTCGTCTTAACTGGCAGAAAGTGAGCTGTCTTGGTGAGACGATCTACTATGACCCAAATAGAATCATGTCCCTTCTGTGTGGTGGGAAGACCGGTGATGAAATCCATACTTATATCATCCCATTTCCAATCGGGTACAGACAAGGGTTGCAGAAGTCCTGCAGGTCTCATGTGAAGAGCTTTAACTCTACAACACATGTCGCAACGAGCAACGTATGCTGCAATTTCTTTTTTCATCTTAGTCCACCAATAACGAGGTCGCAAATCTTGGTACATCTTACTACTTCCGGGGTGAATACACAGCTTAGAATGATGGGTCTCATTCATCAACTTGTTCTTAAGCTCTCTATCCTTTGGTACCACCAGGCGATCCTTAAACCATAACACTCCTTGGTCATCCAATCGAAAGTGTTTGGTGGGTTCTCTCTTCATCTTCTCCTTGATATGAAAGATTCCCTTATCTGTCCTCTGACTTTCAATGATCTGGTCTTCTAAAGTACAACTGATCTGAAAATTATGCAACACAGCAGGATGTAGCAAATTGAACCCTTCTTCAAACAACGGTTGCACATCAATAGCATGTGATTTTCTGCTCAGTGCATCTGCTACTACATTAGCCTTCCCGGGATGATAATGCACGTTTAGATTATAGTCCTTTATCAGCTCTAACCATCGTCTCTGTCGCATGTTCAACTCAGATTGGGTAAAAAATGTATTTGAGACTCTTATGATCTATAAAGAGGTTACACACATTACCCATTAGGTAGTGTCTCCAAATCTTTAGGGCATGCACTACTGCTGCAAGCTCCAAATCATGTGTAGGATAGTTAACTTCATGCTTCCTCAATTGACGTGAGGCATAGGCAATGACCCTTCCATTTTACATTAGTACACATTCTAACCCATTCTTAGATGCATCACAGAACACATCAAAAGACTTTTCTATATCCGGTTGGGCCAGAACAGGAGCAGTGGTCAACAACTTCCGCAAGGTGCAGAAAGCTGCCTTGCACTCCTCTGTCCATACAAACTTATGATCCTTCTGTAACAGGCTTGTCATGGGTTTGGCAATCTTTGAGAAATCCGGTATGAAGCGACGATAGTAACCGGCTAAACCAAGAAAACTGCGAACTTCATGCACTGAGGTTGGTGACTTCCAGTCCATAACCTCTTGCACCTTACTAGGGTCTACAGAAATGCCATTTTCAGACAACACGTGGCCGAGAAAAGGAACTGTCTTAAGCCAGAACTCACACTTGCTGAACTTCGCATACAGTTGATGTTCTCTGAGTCTAGTCAAGACAATCCTGAGGTGCTCTACGTGATCTTCTTCATTCTCTGAATATATTAGAATGTCATCAATGAACACAATCACAAACTTGTCCAACTCTGGCATGAATACCGAATTCATCAGATACATAAAATATGCAGGAGCGTTTGTCAATCCGAAGGACATGACAAGGTACTCGTACAAGCCATATCTGGTAGAGAACGCAGTCTTAGGCACATCTGCGGCCTAATCTTTATCTGATGGTACCCTGATCTCAGATCTATCTTAGAGAACACTTTGGCTTTAGACAACTAGTCAAACAATATATCAATCCGAGGAAGAGGATACTTGTTTTTAATTGTCACTGCATTCAGTGGTCGATAATCCACGCACATGCATAAGGAGTTATCATTCTTCTTTTTCACAAATAGAGCGGGGCATCCCCATTCAGACGAGCTGGGACGAATCAAACCTCTCTTTAGTAAGTCCTGGAGTTGCTTCTTCAATTCGGCTAACTCATTGGGAGGCATCCGATAGGGCCTTCTCGAGATCGGTGCTGTTCCCGGAATTAACTCAATGGCAAACTCAACATCTCGGTCTGGTGGAAGTCCAGGTAACTCATCCGGAAACACATCTGGAAACTCACAGACCACTGGAATCTGGGCTAGCAGAGTAGTTTGGACCGCACAAGTCGTGCTAGCTAGGTCTACCTTCCGAGGTAGGACCACTCGAAAGGTGCCTTCTCCACTTGGTTCCTTAAGAGAGATACTCCTTCCTTCAATATCGATTACTACCCCCATCTTATTCATCCAATTCATACCCATGATCACATCCAAAACTAACCCTGGCATGACTATCAGATTAAGCTTATATTGCCGGTTTGATATGTTTAGGGTTACTCCCTGAACTATCTGATTAGTCAACAGATCAGCCCCAACTGAACTGATTTTATAAGCACATTCCAATTCAACTATCTTTTGCTCATGCCTCTTAACAAAAGCTTGACTTACAAAGGAATGAGATGATCCGGAATCAAACAAGACTACTGCAGGATGATTGTTGATAGAAAACATACCAGCTGTTACCGGTTCTCCTTCTAGGATGTCATCCACAGTGGTGTGATGCACACGAGCTTGATACTGCGTCTGCTGTTTCTTAGGGTAGGGACAAAACTTCGCAAAGTGTCCGGGTTGGTTGCAGTTGAAGCACGGTCCCTTCACTTGAGCCACAGTTCCAGATGAACTGCCTTGTCCTATCTTCGCCTGAGGCAATGCCATCTTGAATGGTTTCTGGTTCCTCTAGGGTTGCTGAGCATTCTGATTCTTCCTTTGCGGTGGCCTAAACCTTGCACCTGGGGCAGGCGATCGATAAGTTGAACGGTTGGCCACTAGGGCTCGGGACTGGGACGAACCCGACTCGAAAGCTCTCTTACGGATCTTGGAAGCAGCATAAACATTGTTGTTCTTCTCTTGCTTTAGACAGTCACTAACGAAATCATTAAAACCAGTCCTCATATTTGTACCCACATGTTTCATCATCTTGGGATTTAGGCCTCTCTTGAAGCTAGCGATCTTCTTGGCCTCAGTATTCACCATATCAGGAGCATAACGGCTCAGGTTATTTAATGCATGTAAATATTGAGTTACATTCTTTGAGCCTTGATTCAGTGCCAGGAATTCCCCAAGCTTCATCTCGGTCAGACCAGGTGGAATGTACGTTCCACGGAAAGCTTCGGTGAATTCATTCCAAGTGATGTGAGTGTGGGGAGGAAAAGTGGTGCGGTGATGTTTCCACCACATTCCTGTCGGACCTTGAAGTTGATGAGCTGCATACTCAGTCTTCAACACTTCAGTCATTCTCAAGACACGGAACTTGTCTTCTATAGTATTAATCCACTCTTCTACATCCAAGGGTTCTGCGGCTTCCTTAAAGATCGGTGGACGAGTATCCATGAAGTCCTTGAAACTGCTGGACTGGTTTGCTTCGCGACCACCCGGGTTTATTCCTCGACGGGTGTTGTCTGCGATACTGCGCAACGCAGCTTCCATATTCTATTGCATGCTCTCCATATTACGTTGGCTTCTAAGAAATTGTGCGAAAAACTATTCCGTAGTGTAGGGTGGAGGAGGCGGTGGTGGATCACGGTCATCACTAGCAGCTGCACTGCCACCAGCCTCAGCGGCACCATACACGGTACGACGAGTGTTCGGCATCTGCATGTTTCAGCAACAGTAATTATTAGGTGATGTTGTAGGAATTGCGACTGAATGAAAGATCATGTCGTACTGAAATTACTGGAGAGAATAAATTCATACAATAAAACAGGGGCATAATAATTCATTCCAATTAACACAACACCACTAATAGATTACTTAAAGCGCACACATCGCGTCCATTACAACCAAGTTGCCAGCATACATACACTGGACTTTTTGACGTTCGGATACCGCCACAAACACAGCCAAGCTTTCCAACATTACATCAAAGCCTTAGTCTTTCTACTCATTATTACATACCCAACGTACCAACAAAACAAAAGATCATGTAGATGGAACCTAGTAGCTAGCATAACAACTACTAGCCTACTCATCGTGGTCGCTGTCTAAGTCCGAGATATTGGCGTCGTCGCCATTAGCAGCGTCGTGGTGCTCCCCAACTGGTGCTTCGGGCTCTTCAAGATCTTCGTCTTCATTCAAATCCATCTCTGCCGCACCAGGAGGAACATAGGGGTTGAGTTGATTGTTTAGCCGATGAACCTCCTCATGCAGATTGTCATTATATTCCTCTACATAAGCCAACTGTTGCTCTAGCTCAAACTGTCTAGCCCTCAACACATTCTCTGTGGACCAGGCTTCATTCCTCTGATGGAGCACATGAGTCAACATGCGCTCAGTGTTTCCGTTGGCGGTGGTCAGTCGCTCAACCTGCTCTCTCAGGGCACGCACATCTCCTTCGAAAACCACAGTCCTCTGGGTAGCCTGATCTCTCTGGCGAGTCAACTGAGCCATCTCTGTGTTGAGCCTCTCAATCTCGGCGTCGTGATCTCTCTGAAGCTGACGGCGGTCATCACGAGACTGCCCAAGAGCACTAAACACACGCCTCAGGCTACCTTCCACTCCATCAAAGGCCCTCATCACTGCGAACATGGCACTCATAGCGGGGTTGTCACTGTTCTGTGCTTCTGCGGCGCTAATCTCCAGAGATCTTCCTCTTGCCTGCTGCCACGAGTCAGTGGAGGGGTTGCCCCTCAGAAAGACTCCAACTATAGCTGCTGCCAATTCCTGAGGAAAGCGATTCATGATATCCCTCAGGATCCCAAAGGCTGCCCTCTCAGCGGCTTCTTTAGGGGTCCTGCCAGTTGACTCAAAATGCCAACCGGTCCACTCAGAACCATCACCTCGAGGACGAACTACTGCTTCCACAGTCACCAAAAGTCTTTCCCCCAACCGCTCATTCGACCAAAAGTAGCGGGGCTCCATTCCATCAGGATAGCCTACATCGCTGAGTACTCTCCACAAGAGCGTGGGCATTCCAAACTCTTCCAGAAAAGTGTGGCGCTGACGAGTGCGTGGAGCTAGCTGATGACGGGGAGCTCTGCCGGTGGACTTGCGAGCTGTCTGCTTGGTACGTGCCATCTGTAGCAAAATTTTATTACCGCGGTGAGAACAGATTTTTAAGTTGGCATTTTTATCGAAATGAGATAATCAACTTATAAGGGGAGGAACAATGCCATGAATGAAATGCACAACATGATACATGCACGTTCCGTACGTCCTCACAAACTTAGAAAAATAATAACTACTAACGGAATAAACGGTGGCATACAACGATCCCTTGTAACGTAACTAATACGTACTACTCGAAAGCGTTGTTATGTACCTGCAGAAAGTCACTTCAGCCCAAACCTCACAGTATGAAAATATGCAAGAAAGCTGTAAAGTAAGTTACTCGCTCTACACGTATTCCCAGATACGAGTATAACGGTAACAACTACCCGAATCATCGTCCTATTGACGGCATCGTCACCGCATGATGGAAGTCCCCACCATTTGAATACCCTTATACGAATATGCGCATGGCACGTACGTATTTCGGTATCACATAAGCACTTTCCTAGATCGGCAGTGTATCCGACCATGCTCTCACAACTCTCACTTACCAGGGCGTAGAGGGAATTGATCCATACATTACCACTCAATTGAATGGCACTCATACAATAGCACGCCGTATGAGCGACGAAATTTCAAATATGATGCAAACCCCCAAGTTAGTACTTAATTAAGCCACCTAGAGTCCTTATTGGGCATAAAGGATATGACCACTGGCACACTCTTAAATTTAACAGCTTAGTTGAAAACACAGTTTTGTTTTTAAATACCCATGTGAACAGTAACATGCTAAACCATGCTCCGATGCCAGCTGTAACGGATCAACGTAATTATACGAGATTAAGTCAGAAAAATCTTCCACCGAGGCGGTTAATTTACCAAACTTAAACCTGTATAACCCGAGATTCCGTGAAATCACGCGGAATTTCCAACCAACCAACATACAACCAAGATCGTACTGATTTAGCAGCCACAGTTCACATGATATATAGAGTTCACAATAAAAGTGAAGTACATCGGAGTTCGGAATAAAAGTTATTACAACATAGTTCAGAATAACATAGCGGAAGCAAGTAGTTTTACACACACACTTAGTTCAAATACAGTGCCAGTAGATAGTCATGGTCCACAAAAGCAATAGATAAGACGAACAGAGTGACCCTTGCCCAAGGTCCTAGTTGTCGCCCATCGCCGGATACAGACAGTTGGAGCAGTACCCATAGTACATCTGACCATCTGCAACAACAATGGGAACAACGCCTTGAGTACGAGAATGTACTCAGCTAGACTTACCCGTCATAAACCAGAAATAAAGGACACCAAGGATCATGCAAGGCTTTATAGATTGGACTGGCTTGACTCATTTGCGAAAAGCATAAGTTGTTATGAAAAACTATACCAGTACTTTTTGCATCACTTTTTAGTATAATCTATTCAAGCTTGGTAAGCACCTATTGCTAAACAATCACTTGATTCATCATTAACAATCTAGATTACCATATCAGGTATAGCATTTCCAACATCATTCACTTAACAATCAGTGTTTCTTTAATGTTACTACGATGCCATAGCTCGAGTCAAGTGCTCACTAACCGGGAGCGACGGCGATTCGAATCGAATTCCTATCCAGCTGGAGATTTATTCCTCACACAAACCCTGTTTCCCCCGTCAGGGTCACATAGATTACCAATGACACTTTCCAAGAAGCCGCGAGATAACAATCATGGATCGCACTACCCAGGGACCGCCCGACTGACAGGACGCACCTTGGGCTCACTCTTCGTGTCCCCGTTACACCCACTTCAACACCAGTCTACCAACCCGAGTTTATCCCGGCTCGAAAAGTGTCACTAGCTTCGCGGTCGAAAGGTACTTTATTCGGCCAGCTAAATGTGAGGCATGCGTTCAACATGACAAGAGGGACGAGCAACGATCGGTCCTTAATCGACACAGACGGAATCACTATAGTCCAAAACCCTATAAGAGTCCGCCCGGTCTCCGTTTATCCATCAACACTTGGTTACTTTCCATGATCACAATTACAGCTAACCATAATCAGGTATCCACCTATAGCTCGCAGGTGACAGGAAATCACCCGACGTTTACCGGTCTAAGCATGGCTAAGCAATTAACTCGTTCCTGATCTAACAGGGTAAAAGGTAATCCGGGGGCCAAGGTAATAATACAACAACGGTTTCACTCAACTCCTATAACTTAATGCAACAATATATATAACTATAGTTCATGTAGTAAGGAACAGCTTTCATAAAAATAGGAGACTTAAAATGCTCCGGGGCTTGCCTTTTTCGAACGAACTAGGATGGTGGTCGACGCACTCTGGCAGCTCCTCGCCTGACTCTTCCTCCTCGGGCACCTCCTGTGCCTGGGGCTCCTGCTGGTCGGTCCAAGCTGGTTCCTCCGGTACTGCTACCTGCGACTCCTCCTGCGATCCTGTATGATGCAAGTGCATAAGTAATCATGCGAATGATGCATCAGATTGTGGTGGAGTGCTTTGATGACATGAGATGCAGATGAGCACATGGAATGAGCAGTTCGAATATAATTATTTCTTCTACAAGGTAGTCGACTTCATCCAAGAACATGTACCCTAAAACATGCACCTTATCCTTCTATTAGTTAGCCTATCATCTACACATACAAGTGAACCTAAGCTACCAAAGCTTACCAACCTAACTCATCCATAAAATCAGCAAGGCATAATGATGCTTCAAAGATACACCAAACATATTTTATTTCTCTTAATTTCTCATAAAGAATAATATTTTATTCCCTATTTAACTAGGGTTACACACCAACACCTATTTCTGGTGTAGATAAAAATCTACAAAAATTACAGTAGATTACTCTTACCCTAACTAACCTACTACTAAATTTTTATGAGAATGGCCTGTGTAAAACTGCTTGAACAAAATAAACAAGTTATAGCCTAAATATGAGCATGAAATTATTTTGTACTAGAAAAAGTATCAAACAATAGATTTCACATTTTTCCTATGTTACTAACAGTAAACTAACATACTACAAAAATTATCACATGTATGTTCTATACAAATTTAGCTCTCTACTAAAAATAACAAAGATTATCAAATAAAAGCATTTGAACTACACTTCAAAAATTTCTCACAAAACATGCTTCACTAATATTTTTTCTAGGAAGTACATCATTAATGAAGATTAAAGCAACAAGAATCACATTTTTCCCTTCATTATTTTATTTACTACATATTTTCTAAGATATCAGCATTTATAGCAATTAAATAAATTTGCACAGCAAAGTGTCACAAAATTAACATGAGCTATTTTTAAACTGTAGATCTATTCAAGAGTAACATTACAAAATTTGTTTCACAATTTTTGGAGCTATAAATCGAGAGATATCATTTTTGAAAGCCTTTTCAACATTTCTGAATATCATTTTCTTTAAAACTAAAAGTCTATCCGGCCCTTAACGCTACGTGCACCCCGCGGCTACACACCGAACCAAAACACCGAGACAGACAGGCGGGTCCAGGGGTCAAGCGGGACCCATAGGTCAGCCGGAGGGGAGGCCAGCAGGGGCATCGCCGGCCGGAGCTCACCGGCGGCGAGCCCACGTGCGGCGCTGGCGGCACCAGTGTGCTCAGCACAACGAGCCGCACCGACCGATGCTCGGTCTTGGCCGGGTGGCCTACCGGAGCGAGCTCGCCGACGCGCATGGCGGCACGACGGTGCGGCTCATCGGCGGGAGCTCGACTCCGGCCATGGCAAGGCGGGCAGGGAGGCGCTACGGCTTCGCGGGAGGGAGGCGAAACTGCTGACCGCGAGAGGGAGGAAGAAGGAGGGGTGGAACAGAAAGATTGACGTGGCCACGAACTCCGGCGAGCGGCGGTGAAGAGCGGCCGGCCAAAATTGGCCTCCTCACCTTGACAAGGGCGACCGCTGGAGGGAGCACGAGGTAGAGCGAAGGGAGGCGGAGCAATGGCCGCAAGGAATCGGACGCGGGCGCGGCAGTAGCGGTCAACGGCGGTGGCGGAGCTCCGGGAGCCGGCAATGGCGCGGCTGCTGCTGGCGAGCTGCTGCGGAGCGAGAGGAGGGAATGGAGGGAGCAGCCGAGGCGGGCGAGCGCGTGGAGGGGGGTAAGCGGGTGCGGGGGACGCGGGGGCCACCAGGGCGCGTGCCGCGCGGCGTCGCCGTCGTTCGGCCACGCGGTGGCCGAGCTCTGCCGCGGCGCCACGGCGTCGCGCGCGGGCGCGCGCGCGGGAGGAAGCCGGCGCGGGAGCTGCGGGCCGGGCTGCCAGCGCTGCTGGGCCGAAAGGGAGGCCGCGGCCCAAGAAGCGAAAATGGATTTTTCTTTTACAAAATATTTCCAGATTTTCCTTATTTGCTTCAAATTTGAATTTGAAGATGAAAAAGAGGTTTTCAGAACTTTTGCCCAAAATAAAAGTTGTTCAAAATTTTATTCTCTACAACTTTCATGTAGGGCACTTTTCAAAATTCTAAATAGATTTTGAATTTGGGATTTAAAGCTAAATTTTTAAGTAAAAATTCATTTTTCTAGAATATTTTTTAAAAGCAAAATTTGAAGGAATTTGAATTCAAGAGTTGCTCCAAAAATCATGTTTATTTATTCTAGATTATCTAAAATTGTAGCTACACAAAGTTTCATCACTCTTTAGCACTTAAATGCAGCATTTGGGTTTTGGGTAGTTATTTTTCAACTCTAAAATAAAAAGGGTCTATATTGCATGCAATGATAACCATGTATGAGATGATTATGACTAGTGCCTTGGATGCTAATGCATGCTTAACACCCAGGGGTGTTACAGCGGTCACAATCAACCGCCTCGCAAAATCGATTTACAGAGACAGTTAAAAAAATAACCGTCTTCTAAAATCTATTAACCGAGGCGGGCCTTATAAGAGGTCCGTCTCAGAAAATAGGGCCATTTTCAGAGGCGGACGGCTTAAAAAGCCCGCCTCTGTCAATAAGACCGAGCCCAATAGAAGCCCATCTCAACCCGTTAACCGGTCGCGCTATATAAAGACGAACAAACTCTCCCTCACCCGGCCATCGCGCACTCGTGCGTCTCTCTCCCGTACCCGTCGCGCCTCTCTCTCCCAAACACGTCGCGCCTCTCTCTCCCCCACCCGTCGCACGTCTCTCTCTTCCCTCACTTCTCTGCATGGCAACGTTCGAATGGGGCGCCGCGCGCCTCGGCGGCGCGTGGTAGTGCACTGCGGCGGGCGTCGCGCGCCCCTGGCGTGCCCCGGAGCAGCAGCGGTCTGGCGGCGGAGAAGCAGTAGTGGTCCAACGGATCCAGCCTTCCCTCTCCCTCGAGCTCCTCCGACGGTGCCTCAACTCTCTCCCTCTCCTCCGGCGGCGCTACGGTGAGGAGCACTATCCCCTATGAGCTTGTGCTCAGATCCGGCGAGCGGGTCCCTGGATCCGGCAGCGGGGAGGGCGGATGCGGTGGCGGGGAGGCGGATGCGGTGGCGGGGAGGTGGATCCGGTCGGCAAGGCGAGGCTGGCGGCGCTCCTCCTCTGGTGTAGCGGCGCGGCCGAGGCGGGCCGATGAGGCCGGATCCAGTGGCGGGGAGGCGGATCCGGCGGGTGAGGCGGGCGGCACTCCTCCAGAGGGCGAGGCGGGTGGCGCTCCTCTGGCGAGCAACGGTAGCGGCGGCCTGTGGATGGGCTCGGCGGGCCCGTGGGTGGGCTCGCTAGGCTTGTCCACTGGTTTTCATTTTTTTTGTTTTTTTATTTGATTTACTGAGACAGGCGACCGACCGCCTCCATTAAGGCCGGATTAACCGTGACCTTTCCGCGGAGACGGATGTGATGCCCGCCTCGATAAATCATTTTTGCCTGCCTCGCATAAGTTTTCTATAGTAGTGATGACTTCTTGGATGAGCGCAATGGCCAGATGGATAGCCTCGAGAAACCCAACCTAGCTTGCCCCCACATAGTTGCTTCTCATGCGCTTGAGAAGGTCCTGCAGTGATATCCGCTGTCGAATGTTCTTTACCGAGGCCAACGACAATGAGAATGAGCACGAAGAGGCTGACGCCAAGGGGTCGGACGCCTTGGCGGTGGTGCCGCTAGGGCTCCCCGTTAGGTAGGTGAACCTAGCCTGGTCAGTAGTACGCTGAGAGCATCCATCTCGCTCCCGCCCCATATGTTATCACCATCGCAGCCTCATGTTGCTTAAGAAGAGGTCACCAACGTGGATGTGGCTGGCGATGAAGAGTTCCTCGGTGGAGCTCATCGTCTCGCCCCCTTGCACTGGAGCTAGGCCCCGCTCTATGCACAGCGGCCTTGAATCAGCCGACGAGGTTGGCGAGCGAAGGATGTAGTGCAAAGGACCCACCGGCATCACCCTGCATCCTTACTAAAATAGGGGAGAAGGAGGCAGAGGCACAAAGGTCATTTAATAGGATTTGTCCACGCTGGAGGGTCGACCAAAATGGCAAACATGTTGAGTGCGGATGACAATTCTACAGGGACAAAACTAAAATTGGCAACTGAAGGAGCAGCAACCTTAAGGACGACAGATACTTAAATATAACAAGTATCTTTGTTTGCTTAGTGGCTTGCTTCCTCATCTACTATTGTTTAATTGTTAGTTAACCTTGCTAACGCTTTGTAATTGTCCCCCTGTAAGTAGCCCCCTTGCCCTCCCTCGCTACTACAGAAAGTTTAATCACTGCCGGCACTTCCAATGCCGGTTATGTGAAACTAGCGGTGATACTTATCACCACCGGTTCATAGCTTGAGGGGTCCCAAAAGGGTGCCTTACCAACGGTGATAGATGTTTTCACCACCAGGCCAGTGTATGATCCAGTGGTGAACACAGTGCCAGTCTTCGATGTCGCATCGTACGCCGAACCGGTGGTGCAACATTTAGCACCACCATATAATCATCCAATGATAAGCTTCGTCGCCCGTTTGATGATGGAAGGATGCACCACCCATTATAACCGGAAATGAAACAAAGTTAGCACCCACTACTACAGATTCAGTCATCACTGCCGGCATCATCATTGCCGGAATTAAGTGAACCGGCAGGATGACCTTTACTGCCAGTTCTTGGCTCTGAAAACTAAAAAATATTGGACGGTGTGACCGAACCGGCAATGATGACTACTATCACTGCAGGTTTGTGTCTCTAACCGGCAGTGACTGGGCCGCTACCTATCACTGTCGGTTCTAACCACTGTCGGTTCTTGCTTTGAACCGACGGGGATAATCTGGCAGCACAAAAGCTAGCGCCGTCGTCACCTAAATATATACCCACCTCATCCGGTGTCTCCCCCGCCCGAGACATAGTGGTTTTGCTTGTTCAGCCGCGTTCATCTGTTCTTGCTTGGGGGAGCAAGCCAACACTCTACCGCCGGCTCCGTCTTCAATCTTCTAAAGATTATCAACTTCTTGTTCTAATCTTTTGTTGCTAATAGTGTACTTCATTTCATGCTTTAGTTTTAAGCATCGAAATAATGAAATATGTGGTTTTTTAGATTAGGAATAATAATGGTGGATTTTATTTTTTATACATCATTTCTACATAACCTTTGTTAGTAACAAGCTTATGTTTTCTACATCTGTGTTAGCAACATTATATCTTGATCTTTGTTAGCAACATTATTTTTATTTATAAATCATTTCTACATAACCTTTGTTAAACAATATTTATTGTATTCTAGGACTTTGTTCGCAATATTATTTCTTGATGATTTATTGTTTATATGTGTTCTCTAATATATATTGTTGCCTAGTATATTTATATCGGAGTTCTATATTTATTGAGATGTTTTTTTTTCAGTATTTTTAGTTACGATGAATGATGGCGGACTTTCCTAGGCACATGAACCAGGTTTCCACTCTGATGATCTTCCATTCGTGCCATAACCAGTGTGGGTCGTCCCGTGTTACCCAGACCCATCAATAGTATATAATATTTTAAGTTTTCCATACTAATATAATTTTTATATATATACATTTATTTATAATATGATTGTTGCATATGACACAGACTATAAAACCGGTCAAGTGACTGGAAACAACATTATGGCTACTCGGGGTGTGGGACATCTTCGAGAACACGACAAGTGAGAATGATGAAGGAGACGAGCTATGGAAGTGCAGTCTCGGCTTCGAGATCCCAATTAGGAACAATAATGAGGTGCGTCACGACATCACGCAGGTTGGACGACCCACGCCGACCAAGGTAGGCGCGCAGATCGGTCTCGTGATGTCTTCTTTGCATGCAATTGAGCGAATTGGCTACCATATACCTGATTGGTCGGCATTGAAGATACAAGCTTTACAGCAGCACAACCTAGACGTGCCGCGAGTAAGCGAGAGGCATGCTACATTCAACTATATGGATGTGGTACGTCGTGCATGATATGAGAGTAATGTTTATTTATTCTTATTATTATATGAGCGCTTCCTGATATTTTTGGTTTGTCCACTTGCAGGTTTTGCCCTATGATTTCACCTATGCTACATTAGGCTTGCAACCCATTCTCTCACAAGCTCTTAAACGTCTAGAGGGGGTACGCCTAGGACTTCGTGGACGCAATGGGCCAGAGGACGACAACTGCCATCTAGTATTGCGTGAGAATTAGACAGAACTAGGCCATACATAGTCCGTCAGTAGGCTATATCTATGGGATGTCATGTGCTCGGCGTTGTGAGGCAATTGAGAGTGTTGTAGTACGGGTATTGCATTACATAGACAATGAGCGTGGTTACACCATCGAAGACATACACAACTGGCAGTGGAGACTGATTAGGAATGCACCCGGTTTTTAGGATCCATATTGGTTTATCGTACTGTTATGTTTAATCAGGTTTATTCAAATAATTAGGTTTATTTGTATGAATATTTTAGTTATGTTGGTATGAACAAGTTAATTATGTTTTATTGAGTTTTTATTTGTATCGACATCATAATTATGTTTGTATGGATTAATTATCGACCTTTAATTAATTATCATAGAATTAAATAATGAAGACACAAATTTTTATCTTATTTTAGAACATAAAGTAATTACATTATGTCTAGTAATAAATAGAAAAGGAACATCTTTCCTACCTAACTCAGCGGCTAAATAATAAAACATATTAAAAACAAACGTATATGAACTCCCTAGCTCAACATTTTTTGTGTTTTCTTTTATTAATTAATAGTATTATTATCATATAAAAAAACAAAACAAAGAAAACTGAACTCCCTACCTAGCCCAGCGGTTAAAGCCGTGCAGTCCGAACCCTCCCACCCGCGAGCGATCGAATCCCCATACGGCCAAATTTTTTCTTTTTTTTCTTTTATTATTTACTAAACGGGGTAAAATGAAAAAATAAAATCAAACTAGCTGCCGAGTCGGGCCACAATATATTTTTCTAATTTTATTGAAAATTTGTTATCATTGCCGTATTATAAAAAAGCTGGCACTATTTTTTTAAAAAAAGGTTGAGCCCTCGGGAGTGGTGCTTCTTTTAAAAAGGCTGAGCCCTCGGCATTGACGCTGCAGAAGCATGCCAGAGACATCACTACCGATTTTCGCTTATAAACCGACAGTGATACCAGGTATCACTACTGGTTTATTAAACCGACACAAATAGGTACTTTCACTTTTTGTTTTTGAGCTAAAACCGACAGTGATGTGTTTTCACGGGCCAAACATTGCTCCCGCTGACCACCACAGCAGGAGCACTGCTCCCACCTACCCCAATAGCTTTAATTCAAAAAAAAGAAAAAGAATATCTAGCATGTCGGCCGGCGCCTATAAAATGCCCTTGGCCAGGAGCCTCTCAACGGCCAAGTCTTGCCGCCCACTTGCTGCTTATTTCTCACTTAGTTCTCTCTTAGCTAGTATTGATAGCTATGGCTTCTTTGTGGGGGAAAGCCCTTCACATACAAATTTTCACAAGCTTGGTCATCCACAAGGATGGTGCATACAAAAGGTACTAGAAGAATGTTTAGGAAGATAGAGCCACGTCGAGGCTTGACGGTGCAACGAGGTTGACAGAGCTATCCGGAGAGGCATTGGTTCATCGGTCCTCGTCAATCGTCCGATGTGCACGACAATCTCCCCGTTCGTCTCCCGGCGTAGCTCTCGCCAGCCATCTCTAAGTCATTCTCGCTGTTTTTTCGATCTTAGGGTGCTAGAAGAATGCTTATGAGATGGTTGTATTATAATGTGTTAGTACACTTCGATGTTAACATGAACCTAGACTGTAATAGGTTTTTGTTATCGTACATTTAATTCTAGTGTTAGATCTTTGTTATGGTATATGTAATTTTATTCCAAATTTTCTATTATTTTAAGTCATTATTTGAGCATTAAATAAAGATAACAGCATTAATATTTGCAAGCTAGGGTTAAGTTTAATTCAGCTTGTCATGTAATCCATGTGCTGTGAAACAAGAACACTAAATTTCAGTGCCATATTGATCTCAAACTTTTTCTCAGGCTCGCACGTGCCACGGGTGAGGGTACCACCAAGTTTGGGATTTTTCTGGGATGGTTTGGTACTTTTTTCGGTTTAATTGATTTTCTGCGCGATATCACCGGTTAATTAGAGGTTGAACTGGGCTTACCCCGGAAACCATCCGGAATGGTGCCAAACTTTTCCACATGGTCTCATGTGGCCTAGGGACCAATTTTTGGTCTGTGTGGATGCAAAATTCTAGTGTGCCCAACATGTAGGTGGCCCTCTTTTTGTCTTGTGTAGCACAGAGAAATATAATAATATTAAAAATGATCAGAAAAACATAAGATCTTGTGTGGGACCATAATTTGGGTGTACATGCTTGCCAAAAAAATTTCAAGTCAATTCGACATAGGCGGATTATACATGTTTCACAAAAGTATACAAGCCGTCTAATGTAGCAGTGACTAAACACTTGGGCTCCCAATGTTTCTGTGGTTCATATGTATTCAATTGCCATATTAGTCTTAAACTTTTTCTCATGCTCGCACGTGCCACAGTGAGGGAAGCACCAAGTTTGAGATTTTTCTAGGATAGTTTGATACTTTCTTGGGATTAATTGATTTTCCGCGCGATATCACCGGTTAATTAGATGTTGAGCTGGGTCTACCCGGAAACCATCTGGAATGGTGCCTAACTTTTCCACAGGGTCTCATGTGGCCTAGGGACCAAATTTTGGTCCGTGTGGATGCAAAATTCTAGTGTGCCCAACATGTAGGTGGCCCTCTTTTGTCTTGTGTAGCACAGAGAAAAATATAATAATATTAAAAATAATTAGAAAAACCTAAGATCTTGTATGGGGCCATAATTTGGGTGTACATACTTGCCAAAAAAGTTCAAGCCAATTCGACATAGGCGGATTATACATGTTTCACGACGGTATACAAGTCGTCTAATGTTGGAGTGACTAAACACTTGGGCTCCCAAGGTTTCTATGGTTCATATGTATTCAATTGCCATATTGGTCTTAAACTTTTTCTCAGGCTCGCACGTGCCACATGTGAGGGAAGCACCATGTTTGGGATTTTTTTGGGATGGTTTGGTACTTTCTTGGGTTTAATTGATTTTCCGCACGATATCACCGGTTAATTAGAGGTTGAACTGGGCCATTCCCGAAAACCATCCGGAATGGTGCCAAACTTTTTCACAGGGTCTCATGTGGCCTAGGGACCAATTTTTGGTCCGTGTGGATGGAAAATTCTAGTGTGCCCAATATGTAGGTGGCCCTCTTTTGTCTTGTGTAGCACAGAGAAAAATATAATAATAGTAAAAATGATCAGAAAAACCTAAGATCTTGTTTGGGGCCATAATTTGGGTGTACATGCTTGCCAAAAAAATTTCAAGCCAATTCGACATAGGCAGATTATACATGTTTCACAAAGGTATACAAGCCGTCTAATGTTGCAGTGACTAAACACTTGGGCTCCCAAGGTTTTTGTGGTTCATATGTATTCAATTGCCATATTGGTCTTAAACTTTTTCTCAGGCTCGCACGTACCACAGGTGAGGGAAGCACCAAGTGTGGGATTTTTCTGAGATGGTTTGATACTTTCTTCGCTTTAATTGATTTTTCACGCGATATCACCGGCTAATTAGAGGTTAAACTGGGCCTACCCCAGAAACCATCCGGAATGGTGCCAAACTTTTTCACAGGGTCTCATGTGGCCTAGGGACCAATTTTTGGTCCATGTGGATGCAAAATTCTAGTGTGCCCAACATGTAGGTGGCCCTCTTTTGTCTCGTGTGGCATAGGGGAAAATATAATAATATTAAAAATAATCAGAAAAACTTAAGATCTTGTGTGGGGCCATAATTTAGGTGTAAATCCTTGCCAAAAAAATTTCAAGCCAATTTGACGTAGGCGGATTATACATGCTTCACAAATGTATACAAACCGTCTAATGTTGCAGTGACTAAACACTTGGGCTACCAAGGTTTCTATGGTTCATATGCATTCCATTGCCATATTGGTCTTAAACTTTTTCTCAGGCTCGCACGTGCCACGGGTGAGGGAAGCACCAAGTTTGGTATTTTTCTGGGATGGTTTGGTACTTTGTTCGGTTTAATTGATTTTGCGCGCGATATCACCGGTTAATTAGATGTTGAACTAGGCCGTCCCCAGAAACCATCCGGAATGGTGCCAAACTTTTCCACAGGGTCTCATGTGAATTAGGGACCAAGTTTTGGTCCGTGTGGATGCAAAATTCTAGTGTGCCCAACATGTAGGTGGCCCTCTTTTGTCTCGTGTGGCATAGGGGAAAATATAATAATATTAAAAATAATCAGAAAAACTTAAGATCTTGTGTGGGGCCATAATTTAGGTGTAAATCCTTGCCAAAAAAATTTCAAGCCAATTCGACTCTGTTGGAATATGAATATTAATGCGTGAATTTATTAATACTATCACCGTCGGTTCCCAAAACCGGCAGTGATGATACTCATCAGTGCTGGTTGTTAGCTAGAACCAACAGTGATGGTACTGATCACTATCGGTTTGTTTCGTTAACCGGCAGTGATGTGTCTCATCAGTGTCGGTTTGTAGTTAGAACCGATAGTGATGATGCATCACTATATATAGGATGAGCGCGCATGCGAAATATTTTGCACTCTTTCGAACTATCGCGCGCGCCGCTCTGTTCCTCCACGCCGGTGAACGTCCGCTGCTGTCGCACCCTCGTCTTCCTCCACACCAGTGGTCTTGCTTCACCGTGCGCACACCTGAGCGAGGAAGCCGCCCGACGCCATCGTCTTCCCCGACGCCATCGGACCACGGACGCACCTGCGCCATCGTCTTCCCCGACGCCGCCGGAGCACCTATGCCGCGCCCGCGCCCTCTTCTTCGTCGACGCCGCCGTAGCACCGACTACGCCTGCGCCCTCAACGTCGCCGGAGCACCTCAGGAGCGCGCAGAGAGCTGCCATCACCGTCCAACGGTGAGTGCCTTCGGCCATGCCCCTGAGGTGTTCACGGAAATGCCCGTGAGCTATAGCAAACCATGCATGTCTATCTCTACCATCAGCAATGAATTATAGATAAAACATGACTCTCTTTTTTGCATTGATGTCGATCTAGCTATAGCAGACCATCTCTAGCATTAGCAATAAATAAATTGTAGATAAAATGCAAATGTTTTGGTTTAGTTTTAAGCATTTCTTTTTCTGTTCAATAAGAACTATATAGTTTTTTGGACTATATATTTTTAGCACTTTATAAAGACATTTATGGCATTAATCTAGGTATAGACCATGCAGTTCTATAGCTAGTGATATGGTTTGGCATGTGAAGTCTCCATAGGTATGTGTAAGTTTGTATGAATTGAATATTGCATTGCCATTTTTATATAGATAGAACTTGGAGACATATGACATCATTACATCCATCCATTTTGCAAGCATATACACACATATTTCGGGTTCTACTTATTTAAAGACTCCATTTTGCATTGCCATTTTTATATAGATATAACTTGGAGACATATGACATCATTACATCCATCCATTTTGCAAGCATATACAAACATATTAGGGGCCCTACTTGTTTGACAACCAAAATACACGGAGGATTATTAAAGATGGAAAAATCAAGATTTTATCGATGGATTTTAGGGTAGATTTTATTTAGCCAGCTGCCCCTAAAAATCAATTTCTAAGGATGTTTTCTAATATACACTACTATAAATGACTTTTGGAGGCGGTCTTTGAAAAAGTAGTAGGTGATTGTAAACCTCATCTATCTAGTAGTATAGATACACTTATGTCGCTGGCTTGCTTCCACTGTCACTTAATAAGCTTTTCATGCTATATTTGAACACAGCCATGACTCGTAAACTACCCATTACCCGTTGCCCAAGAGAAAATAGGAAAGCAAAAGGGGTTGATATCGGTGGGACGGGAGAGCCGCATGATCCGACAAAGGTGGTGGTGACAATCAGGGCAGTGAGAACGAGGTACCATGGACCCCTACCTCTTGTCTCCAGCTGGATCAAGATGACCAGGTAACTTAGGTATCATTTGACTAGGTAGCCATACATGTTAATTAATTCAGACGGCCTTAGCTTACTTGGTGTCTCTAGCAGGAGGTTCAGCCGACCGAGTAGCCAGAAGGTTTGGGCAACCGCAGGGCTACAACCAAGCGAGGTGTGTGTAAGGTTCCACAAGCAGGTCCTAAAGCACATTGGATCATTACAAAGGTTAACCATATGGGTGTGCCGCTCAAACCTAAAAAAGCTATGGCCAAATACAAGACTGTCGTTGGGGCACTTGTAAGGGAGCACATCCTGATATCGTACCAGAAGTGGATTGGGAAATAAAATGACCCGTGGAGGGTTCCTAAAAGTATGAAGGATGCCATATGGGAGGAATGGGTCCCGAAGTTTTTCACTTTCCCAGGGGACTGTGACATGGAGCAAATCAAGGAAAAAAACAAAAGAAACCATGGGGACATGCTTCAAGAATTTCAAGCTAACATTGTACCAGAGGTTTATCCTCGAGGATAAAGAGCCAAATTGGGATGGTGATGAGTAGGCCAGCCAGAAGAACTTCTGGGAGGCTTTCAAGCAGTACAGGCTATCCGAGGAGTACTTGGCAGTGAGCAGGAAGAATAAGGAGAACTCGCTTAAAGCGACGGATCCTCACCGCCTCGGTTCTCGAGGCTACGCTAGTAAGATCGATGAATTTCAAGCTGAACTTGATGAGCTAGAACAACATGGCATTGTGCCTTAGACTGCCTATTGGGAGCCTAGATCGCTGTCTTATGCGATGGCGAGGGGGTGTGACACCCGGTTTTCTAAAGAACAAAACCAGGCTAATCATATGTGTGCCCAGGAAGTCCACACATATGTCAGAATGAAAAAAAATATCAGAAACAATGTTATTATATAACGTATACATAGCTATATTAACACTTACATCAGAGTATTGCGGAACGGTCACTAATCTTTTCTTCAGGCTCCAACATCACAGGGACGGCTGACTGGTGGCTCCGTATGCCAAGCACTTCTTATAGACTTCTGGAAACTCCACTACACTTTCATCCTTCTTCTAAGCAGCACCTTTCAACACACTGGAGTGTGGTGGAAATAGCAAGAGTGAGTCCATGTCGAACTCAACAAATATAACACGGGGTTCATGAGGCTCAAAGGCATAACATAGGTTTATCAGCATGTAGCTTTTATATAGCATTAATTCAGTATATCAATGATATCAAAGTGTCTCAATATAATCAATAAACATATGATCCATGTGAAATGATTAACGAATAGCAAAAACATATCCATTATTAATGATTCACTATTCCATAAGGGTCCAAGGCCACTCGTGACCGTGAGCACGGCTGTTATAACAGTTTTACACTCTGCAGAGGTTGTACACTTTCACTGTGAGTCGTGATTTACCCTTTCGCCCGAGGTGATCAGCCTCTTGACCCACTACCAAGGAAGGTCGGCAGGGTTCACTATGAAGTCTTTCAAAGGTTCGTCTAACAAGTTAGGGCCATTAGATTTCACTCGGCAAACAGATGTAGAGCCCCCCTTCCAAATGGCACAATAACTCGCAGCCTATACACATAAGGACAGAGGCCGCACTATACCCGATTCGTCAAGCCGTTCTTACGCCATAAAGGAATACCTCTAACAAGCTAGAAAAGGTCCTTCTATATGACTAAAGCCAGAGCCATTATAGCCCTCACAGTTGTACTGTAAGTCCCGGATTTTCGCTTACAGATGAGTCCTTATGGAGAGTAACAAGAGCACCAAAGTAACCCCATGCTCTAGTACCCTTTAACAGTAATAAAAATCATCTTTTATTGTTTATTGCATATTCCATTAGTCAAATTACATGATCATAGTTCATGTTGAGCACTAGCGATACTAATCCATGCAGTATAATAGGTATCAAGGAATAAGATCAATACTAAGTCATCCTTATCAAGGAATATATGCATAATGATATTATTTGCTTAATATGAATAGGACAACAAGGATAATCCCATGCTATACTTGCCTTAGAACTTGCTTTATACCCAAAGCAATACGCTCGAAAGCCTTTAGTATTCAACTTTCAATCTTCTGCTTCCAATTCTCAGCTTCTAGTCTTCAGAGAATAGCTTCTTAATCACCACGTAAACCTCACCGATTGACTGAACCATATAGCACCACACAAGCATCCATACAATCATACACGAAGCAAACAATAGATCTATATTAGAACAGTACACCAATCATACAAAAATAAGTAAAAGAGTTTGAAACACGATTCTACGCATCGCTACAAACACAAAGTCACGAAAAGCACGCTAATCGGAGCTACGGTTGAAAAGGTACAACTACCGATAGATTTAACCATAAAACTATTAGCTTCATGTATCTTAATGGTATAAAAACATATATAAGATATTTTATAGAGATTATAATTTAAGTCAAATTTAGATTCGAATTATAAAACTAAAGTAAAACAAATCATATTTTATTTACAAAACCCAGTTGCACAATTGTTATTTAAGATATGATTCAAACCATGAAATTACAATATTAGTGACATGATAAACACTATTACAAATGCGTAGATCTCATTGCTATGAATCTAACGCAACTTGAATGGCTCAAAACGGAGTTGAAACGTAGAAATTATGGCTAAAACAAAATCAGTTGCAAAACTGTAAATAATTGAAAACGTATTTAGTCCAAAAACCAAATTAAACCTATTCATATTTTATTCATAAGTGTTGCCGTATAAATAAATTAAGCGCCCAGATTAAGATAAAAGAAGTAACACGTGTGGGAACATCTATTGAAATTAGGTATGATGGATGTTCAAGTTAAGCAATTTATAACTTAGAAACACAATCATGTTAGTAATTAATTATATTTAACATTGATGTATCAAATACCATAGTATAACACCTATATTGTTTTCAGACTAGAAAACGAGTTTCATACAGATTAATCAAACTAATATTTAATTATAAACAAATAAGCATGTAGGATGATAAAGCGTCGATGCTAGGCCGTAGATCATAGCAATGTTTACATCATCTTAAGTCAAATTGTATTATGAATTTAGAAAGCCAAGTTAAGTTAGTTATATTTTATTTATAAATCTTGTCTCATAATATTTCTTATTTAAACATTGACTTTGCAAAAAGGAAGGAAAAACATGTGATGACCTATATGTATATTGGAATTGTATTTTGGGCTGCAAAAGAGAAAGGTATATATGGCATCATCAACCAGACGTCATTAACAACGTAACCAACAAGGATATGCTAGAATTGTATATTTTTGTTAGAAGAGAAAAGAATGCATATATGACATGAGAATAATGGAGTGCTGACATCATCGAGGATAGCTAGCCTACTCGACATGCATTGGAAAGGATAATTTTCAGCAAGCTGATATCGCCGAGGCAATTAGCAACATGCTTGCATGTCCGTAAATTTAATTCTGTCAAAAAGAGTACGACTCCCTCATGAATAAAATGTAATGATCATGGGTTTCTTGATAACAGATAGATTGACTTGGAGACTCTGAACTATCTATCAATCAAGTTAGATTTATACTATGAAATTCCAAAGATTTTGATAAAGAAAACATTAATACTAATACGTAGTTCATGTTGTTATAAATCCATTGAAATCTGAACAAACTAATTAGGAGTTAAAACAAATAAGTTATGAATTAAACGAGATTTTCTTTAGTAAAATAATAGATTAAATCTAAACTCGAATCTTAAAGGTGGAAAACCTAACCAATAGTAGCACTAACATGTAGATTATGAAATTACAAATCTTACACAATTTGAATGGGTCAAATTGGTGTTAAAATGTAGAAACAGTGGAGATCGATGGCTAATTATATGGGTCATGTATTTCTATTGTATTCATATATTTGTTTTTCTAAAAGAAATCGGCAATAAAGCATATGTGACATGGTGATGACGTCATCAAGCTAATTGGAGTAGGAGCAAGAGCACGCACAGTGCACGGCTGCTGCTTGGACGTCGCAGCTGCGTTTCATGCATGCGTGCGGAGGGAAACACAGGGAGGAAGAACGATGATCGCAAAGCTCACCTAGGGCTTTCTCGAGATCGTAGAAAACTTGGAGTTGGCATGTCGCTTGGTCCGGCAGATGGCGGCTCCCTTGGCTCTGACCGCGGCAACGGCCACGAACGCCGGAAACAGCGAGTGGCGTCGACAGCAGCGGCAGGTGGAAAATTCAATTTACTACCTAGGTATTCCCAATCTAGGGCTCCCCTTGTGGTAGTTTTGGTGTGCTTTTACCCAAGGGATAGGTACGTATATATAGGGAGGAAAACTCTCCACCTCCATGTCAACTAGCGATATGGTGCTAATTGACGTTGCACCATCCACCTTTACTAATAGGCCTAATTAATTATTAAAGCCCATTAGTAAATAAAGACATGGG
Source organism: Saccharum hybrid cultivar R570 (assembly GCA_038087645.1). Lineage (NCBI taxonomy): Eukaryota > Viridiplantae > Streptophyta > Magnoliopsida > Poales > Poaceae > Saccharum > Saccharum hybrid cultivar. The sequence goes on along the minus strand of JAQSUU010000440.1, from coordinate 671,576 downwards.
CCTTTGGGCATGAGAAAATCTGAGATATTTTATTATTTTCGGAATTAATTAATTTCATGGATAAAATAATTCTAGAAAAGTCCAGAATTGAATTTTAAGCCACGAAAAATACCTCGAAGGCTCCGAAAATTTAGGGAAAATTCTCAGAGATATTTTAGAATGAGACGAACCCAAATAAAGTATTTGGAGCTCATGAAAAGATTGATGAAGATATCAAGGAAAAAGATTAAGCTCACGGAAATTGAAATTTTAAATCCAGAAAATACCAAAAAGTTTTCCGGTGAGAAGCAAACGTCGTCCTATGGTATTTTGAAAATAATAGCACTCACCAACACCAAAGACAAGCATCACACAAACACCACATTATCAAATCAATATGAGAAAGTTTAAAACCACAATTTTCTATATTTAAATTAGCAGCAACTTAACTTATCTAATAAATTTATTCAGATATTGAAATTATTTATTTTATTTAGTGTTTTCCAAGCACAAACCAAAATTAGAAATTTTGGGGTGTGACAGGGGGGCACGCCACGGCCCGGATGGGAGCTTTACCTCTGAAAATGCATCCACGAGCAGCCTCGTCATGAGGATCTCTGAGGTAAATGAAGAGGTGATGCAAGGGATCCGCACTTCTAATAGGGAGAATGACGTGCTCACCCAAGCACTTGGAAACAAGGAGCACCCTGGTCGCACTAGAGGAGCCAGTATTATTCCTTGGAAACTTGCATTCAAGGAAGATTTGACCTCTTATCGGAGCCGCTCTAGGAGTAAAGCGGCAAATGAGTCAGAGTTTAATCGGGTCTTGAAAGAGATGAAAGCCAATTTTGAAAAACGGCTTGAACAGAAGGTTGAAGTAAGAGTCCATGAAATCATGGTGTCCAGGAATGTGGATGCAGCACAAGAACCTATTCCGACTAGCTCGGTCCTAGCTCGCAGCAGCTGCGGATCGACCCCGGTCGATAATGTAGAGGCGAATGCGCCTCATCCGGTTGACAACCTCACCGAGCCTGTCAGTGTCAGGTTGTACATCCGTCAGCAATGGACAACTGACAAGGTGGCACTCGGCTAGGCCTAGCCTGCGGGAGATGGGGTAATCAATGGCCGCCCAATTCCACCGGGGTATGCCCGTGTCAGCATTGATAGTATAGTTCATAAGAAGTACAACAAGATCCACATTAATTATCCCGCACATGAAGATAGGAAACGCCTTGTAGAGAACAAGGGTGCTCATGTGGCCTGGCGCAAGCGCTTCATTAAGCTTGATGACTAGTTGCCTTCGGATGATGATGATGAGGCCGACGACGAATCGCCCCGAGAGATCATGAACCTAGCTATCACTCTACTACGCCTCAACATCGTACCTCTCCCTCTCCCTCTCCCCAACCCCAGAGAAAGGAGGATTCTGCTACTGCTCCTCCTCCTCCTCCTCGTGATTCCCCGCCAAGATCCAAAGAAGTGCCATCTTGACGTAGACAAAGCACAAGGGCACGACCAGCCTCGAAGAGAGCGTCATCTACTTTGGTAGATAATATTCCAAGAACGGCTAAAAGGAAGAAGCCGATGGATAAGGCATAGCATGTTGAGCCTGACTGCACGCAGAGATGCGTTAGTTTTTTTAACTTAATCGCCTCATTACCTAGGTGGATGCTGGTCAGCGATATAGAGCGCCAAGACAAGAGCGTGTATAATAAAGAGAGAGCCCGAGCCCAACAATTTGAATATAGCAGAAAAATAAACAAGATTGTTGAAGATAGGGGCATAAGCAGAGAGGAAGCTGAGTTAGTTTATCTACAACAAGAAGGGGAGTTTGAAATGGCGAGCCTCGCATACAAGTATAGACTTGGGCATCCTTTGTTGGAAAGTGCTAGGGAACTAAATGATTTGCCAACAAATATGCGTCAACTGCATGGGTATTACATGATTGATACCAAGAGCGGAGAGTACAGTGGTTTTGAAGCTCTCATCTTGCCTAAAGTGGTGTTCAATCGACCAGAAGAAACACTACATCACATCGGATATGACTGTCTATTTCAGTTATTCAACAGGCGCGACCTCGACAACCAAATCATGATGTTGTGGACTTTGTAAGTACCGTTCCATTCCAGTACGATGCTATAATAAACCACTTCAGCAACATTTTAACATATCACATGCTTTTATGCAGGTGGGTGGCTGCATATTGCGCTAAGAAAAATCTTTTTCACATTGGATTCTTGGACCCAATAATAATAAACGAGAAAACATACAGAGGCGATCCAGGGTATGACAAGGCCCATATGACAGACGTGGTGACCACGGCTGTCAAAGGTTTCGTCAAACAGGGCAAAACGAACATCTTTCTAGCCTACAATTGCGAGTATGTGTTCTCATCCTTTATTTTGGTCATCACTGCTGTGTTTTTAAAGATTTTGATTAATTAGGACTTTGTGATTGCAGTTCCCATTTCATCTTCGTTGATATCAAACTTTGGCCTCCACGTATCGAGGTGTGGGACTCCAAGATGAAGCCACTTTCTTGTGTCGATCCCCTAGCGCAGTGCTAAATGAGTAAGTGAACCCAATAACATGTTTTTTAATTACATAGCAGATTCTCATATTCTTTATTTTACACATTATATGACAATGTCAAGGCATGAGTGGATGGGCTCCCAACCCCACCATTCGAGGTTGCCCGCATGGTGGCTATCCTACAACAGCAGATGGGAAACAACGAATGCGGGTTCTACGTAATGTGGGCAATATACCATTACATCGGCGGGAGAACAACAGCCTCACATGAACCGGTGTATATGCTTCCCATCTCATGTATTTCAATAAAACAAACTAATGTACATTTTGTCTAACATTTGTTGATTCCGAGAGATAGCGGAAAAAATTGAAGCACCACTGGCTACTAGAAGGCGAGATTCGAGGATTCCAGGATGCGCTAGCAGCCTTCATCTTGGACGAGGTGTGTAGCAAGAAAGGGTTATTCTCCGTTTGGCGGGCCGAGACCAAGGAAAATAAGGAATATGCAAAACTTGCGGCCAATAGATTATTGTAATAGCTCATTTTGATGGACTTGTGAACATGTAAATCTTGTCATTTTTTGTAAAGTCATTCTTGTAAATACTGACGGATTTCTAATGTTTAACTTGTTATATAAATCATGAATACCGATTCCATAAAAAATTATAAAATAAATTATATACAATAAAATGCCAAAAATACGTCACTGCCGGCTAGCATCGAGCCGGCAGTGATGGCTTCAACAACACTATCGGATTCAGATTGGAGCCGGTAGTGTTGCTGAATCTCTCACTGCCGGCTCGAGGAAAAAGCCGACAGTGATATCTTGAACATCACTACCGGGTTGAACCACAAGCCGACAATGATGTCTTAAGCATCACTGCCGGCTCAAGCCACAAACCGGCAGTGATGGTCATACTATCACTGTTGGCTCGATCCACAAACCAGCAGTGTTGGCTGAATTGAACTCTGTTGGGTTGTGTAAAGGACTAGCAGTGAAGTTTCAGAACAATGCCGGTTTTTAAGAACAGGCAGTGATACCTAACCCTCATCACTGCTGGTTTGGTTGTGCCGGTTCAAAATCCGGCAGTGCTGGGGGGTTTTGAACCGGCAGTATTGTCAAGATCTGGGGTAGTGACCGTTGATTCGCTGTATGATCCGGTGGTGGAAATCGCAATGATATGAAACACAAAATTGTCCGCCATTCCGGCGGTGGTCGATCAGAAGTTTCGCCGCCGGTTTGTTCAGGCCTGAATTCCACATGCTGCGAACCAGCAATAAAAACAGACATCACCGTTGGCTGTCCATTTAATCCAGCAGTGGTAAACGGCAGGAAGAAAATCTCATTTCCCTCCTCTTCTTCTTCACTCACTCAACTTCTTCGGCCGCGGCTTCTCCCACCATTTTTGTTGACCGTTTACTCATGAAGGCTGTCAATTTTCAAAGGATGTTATAACAACCCTTTTCGTAGAGCTCAGTTCCTGTGGTTAAATATAAATGTGATAAAAAATCATCCTTCTTTCTTTTAGAGTAGGACTGACTGACTGGTAGTAGTTGGAGCGTGGCCAAGTCAAGTTAGCACTCAGCACCCGTGTATCATGTGCCATGTGTGGTCCTGCTGCTTTCCGGGGTTGTTAAGTGACCTGTTGAGACGATGCTAGCTAGCTGACGGCATCTATAGTGAAGCTAGCTGTGATAAATCCTCACTTCGCCATCATGCTTTGTATATTGTCATGTGGTACGGTTGGACTTAGGAAGTATAGATCAGTTCTGCTTGTAGATTATACTAATAAGGCGACTTAAATGTTATCAGACCTAGTCACGCCTGTGACGTACTGAATGATTTTTGCAGGTGCTACCTGAATTAGAACTCGGCGTACTCTTAGATTTGTAAAGTTCAGCTTCTTCTAATGGCACTCACGGTGCAGACTTTATCATAAAGTCTAAAGCTATTTATTATCTTTAATATTGTAGACTTAGAGTCTAAATAAGACTTGGAGTCTTGTTTTTTCTCACTCTTTCTTCAATAAATATGTTGTCACATCAGCAAAATACCATAAATAAGTTGTAATAAATAGTCTTGTACTCTATGAAAGAGTCTTGCATTGTGAGTGCCCTGAGAAAACAAAAGGTCGGATTGGGCAGGCGTGGAACGTCACTCTCAAATTTAAAGATCAACAGCCTATTGGAGAATTTCAGTGTGGACGATGCTCCGCACATTGATAGGATCGGATGACCCCACGTCCGCATAAATTGGATCCACCAATGATGCTATATACACATGTGCCATTTGAGTGAGGCAACTCTTTAATACATGCATGTCCTCTTGGGGTAATAACTGGACGACCGCTCCGTAGGCATGGCACTCCCTCCATTAAAATATATAGAAACCAAAAAGATACCCGTGCGTGCCTGCGGAGATTGCAAAGAATTAGGAATGAAATTAAGTGGAGATGATGAAGTTAGAATTTAGTTAGATGACATGACTATTAGTGAGAGATAACATGGCTAGTTAGTGAGGTTGACGTGGATGACTTGCATATTGAGATAGACCCCCGTAGGGATTAGCTTTATAAGAGATATGGATATCGCTTTAGGGGGGTGTTTCGATTCAGGGACTAAAGTTCAGGAGATGTCATATCGGGTGTCACATCGGGTGTTCGATACTAATAAAAAAAACTAATTACAGAAGCCGTGACTAATTCGCAAGACGAATCTATTAAGCCTAATTAATCCATCATTAGCATATGTTTACTGTAGCACCACATTGTCAAATCATGGACTAATTAGGAATAATAGATTCATCTCGCAAATTAATCTCAATTTATATAATTAGTTTTGTAATTAGTCTATATTTAATACTCCAAATTAGTGTCCAACATCCAATGTGATAGGGACTAAACTTTAGGAGATGGGAACCAAACACCCCCTCAGTGAACTCCTGCAAGACAAACTTTTTCGATTTTGACCACTAGTATATAGTACTTTCAACGGTGTAAGATAGAAGTCATCCGTGATATTTAAATGTTTGCCATCCTTACGGTTATTGCTCCTTCAGTTGCCAACTTTAGGTCTGCTCCTACAAAATTGTCATCTACACAATAAACAATTTGAACGATGCGTCACGCCACCTCGCTGGTCACCACTCCAACATGGATACACCCTGCGAAACTACCCTTGTGCCCCTGCCTCATTACGGTGTCAACTCTGCATCCTCTTTGCCAAAGCCGTAGTCCTGTCGGAGGATGTGGAGCGGCGCCCCGGCTGTAGCGCAAGGTAGGACAGCAATAACTTCTTGGATGAGCACAACGGCCAGATGGAAGGCCAGAAACCAAACTTGGTTTGCCCCCGCACAGTTGCCACCTGTGCGGTTGAAGAGGTCCTGTAGTGATATCCGCCGCTGAATGTTCTTTGTAGAGGATGACAACGATGAGGAAGAAGATGAGAAGCCAGACACCAAGGGGTTAGACGGCTCGGTGATGACACCTCTAGGGCTTCGCCTTGTGGAGGATCCCAGCGAGTAGCACATGGCGAGCGTCCATCCTGCTCCCGCTCCTCGTTATCGCCGCTGCACACCTCACAACCGTCCTTGTGACGATCTCCGGGGCATCCTGTTGAATCTAGGAGAGGCAACCAATGTGGATACAGCTGGCAATGAAGAGCTCTTGGCGGAGCTCATCGATCGCCTCGCCCCCCTTGGGACTGGGCTAGACCCTGCTCGTGCTTGGCAAACTCAAAGTCCCCTACAGTAGCCACACAACAGTCGTCATCATCAAGGATGATGGACGGGAGCAATGGATATGTGCCGTCGGTGTCACCCTGCATCCTAACTAAAATAGGGGATAAGGAGGCAGGGACACAAAGGCCATTTCGTAGGGTCTGTCCACGCTAGCGGGGTGAGGTGGCTTGCCACATTAGACAAAATGGCAAACACGTTGCATGTCAGCGTGTGGATGGCAATTCTATAGGTACAAAACTAAAATTGGCAACCGAAGGAGCAATGATCATAAGGATGACAAATAGTTAAATATCTCAATTATCTTTGTTAATACTCTCTTCTTGTTCGCCTTGTCAATATACCTAAACGACATGTATTTTGATAAATCAAAGGGATCAGTAAGGGTTTTAAATTTCCTCCCCAAATCCCCACTAGCTAGTTACCTAGTATAAATTTATTAAGTCTTTTTTCCATAGGCAGATTGGATCTAATTCTCTTTTTTGCAATTAAGTTTTAATAATCCCGTAAAAAAACTGCTGGTATATATATTACTAGAGCTGGAGCCTTTTTGACAGTGTGGACATTAAACATTTTTCTTTCTCAGACCAAGATGATTATTTGAGCAAACTGAGGTGTTTTTTTTTGGTGACGGTCACTGATTTTTATTTTTTTTTATTTTTTTGCATCACTGATAGTTCTCCATACAATGACATGATACAAGCAAGGTCTTGAGCTGGATCTCTGGACCCCGTCTGTAGATCGACCAGCATTGATACGAAGGGTTTGATGATGTATGTTAGCTGGATATGTTAAGCAATATAACGAATACAATATGGGGGATCGGAGATTCGGAGTGATCGAGGTCGCTTTGGTCAGTAGTGCATTATTGTCATTTATTTATCCTAACTACTCTGCTTTTATAGGTAAGTAAGTACGGCCTAATAGTGACTGCTTGTTAACTATATTAATCCTAACAAGACAAGTTTGATTGATTATATATGCACAACGCGGATCACATGCATGCATGGTACGATAAGATAGAGATGTGTATCTGCGAGAGCTCAGCTGAGCCTGAGCGATCGATGCGCACAAAAACAATTGATGATGAAGTACGTACGTAGTGTATCACTGGCTAGCAGCTGTGTTCTTCATGTGGCAGGTAACGTTGCCTAATTGTGCTGTCGATCCCTGGGAAATTTTCTATGTAATGTGTTACTAGGACTCACAACGGCGACTTTTATTTTCCGAGTAGAAAACAAATGCAAGGATCCGGATCCGGATGAGTGGCAAGTTGTATGTGACTGGGATACTCGCATCTTCAAATAATTTCAGAAGAGAAGCGAGCAGTTGGGTGCACCATGTGAATGCCATCGCGATTTGGTAACTTGTACTACTAAGATAATTTAAATTAGTCTTCTCGATCTAATCGCTATATATATACACACATAATTCAAGTTAAGAACTACTAGTGCAGATGTAGTTTATAAGGATTAGACAATATTACGATCTTAATCAGCCCTGGTCCGACATCATATCATGTATTGTATGGCAAGTAGTTTATCAACTTGTGTCCTTGCACGTGTGACAAATTTGGGGTCTGGCCACCACAAAAATAGCACTGCTGACACTAAATCTTGACAAACGCGGCTTGATCGCCTGGGCTCCACATGAACGACGATACACGTAGCGGAGGAAGATCCAAACGGTGAGGCCGACCATGCATTGGCAAGGCCAATTAGACACTCATTCTTCGTCCAATAAACCCTTGGACCCAAAAAAAAGTCCCATCGAGGAGACGCGCGTCAGGGGTACTACCCTAGGGTCGATAAGACCACCTAGAGATCCGCACATCCCTTAGATAGAAATGTTGAACACCAGAGGGACTGGAAGACCTTCAGGTACAAGAAAAGGGTAATGTATTTAGAGGTAAGTTTTGCCTAGAGCCTCGGGATGAGGAAGTGTCAAATCCTTATATTAGGGGCATGAAGTTGTTGTATTTGAAGACTTTTTCATGGCTGGTCTTTGATTTCCCTATGATGATTTCATTGGTGATATGCTAACGAAGTTTAGCCTCTAGATCCATGTGCTTATGCCGAACGCCTTTACATGAATGAGTGATTTTGCCATGGCATTGAGATGTAATGGTTCAGTCCTAGTGTGGATTATTTCTCTCATTTCTACAAAATGTATCTGGCAAAGACGTTTGTTGTTGATCCAGATGATGGCACTAGGGTTCTAGCACAATTTGGCTCTTGCAACTTTGTTCCTCGCAAGGTATGAGGCACCACCATGGTCCAGCCGACCTATCAAAACAAGTGGGATAAGTGGATAGACTTTTGGTTTTATCTTCAGGCCATGAAAGTTGAAGAGGTCGCCCGGTCCCAAGAGGTTGGGTATGACGAAAGCTATGCCTTTGGTCTCCTTGATGACTCCATTCCCTAGTGTTGTGAAACCAGACTATGGTAGAAATGACACATCTCTTGTTCAAGCTAGTGACACCTTTGTAACAGCTTCACATCGCCAAACTAGCAGAGACCTAGTAGAGGAGCATGTTTCTCTCAGGGAGCATGTATCCACTAGGTCATTTCATGGGTTGGAAGGAATTTATGGAAGTTGATAGATATAGATGCCTAGTGCTTGATTTCTAGATGTCTGACTGGTTCAATGCAAGGATGATGATTCATTCATGTCGTATGTTGAGCGTTGCAGATGATATATGTGGCACTTACACATCAAAATAGAACAATGTCAAGGTTTTCGGTCCTTGGTGTAATGTCGCTTGAACAAAGTGTTTGACACCTTTGGCATTGCTTATGAGAATCGAGTTTTTAATCCAAACTTGGATAGGAAGGTTGTGGGTTTCCGTGAGGTGTTGTTGATGCTTTTTTGCACCGTTTGTTGTAATGCATATGTCTGAGCTATGGACGACGCCGAACCATTGGGAGGGTGGAATAATCTCAACACCATTGAGAGGACCCAAAGGTCCACTAGTACCTGATCTTGAAACAATAAAGTTAAGGTTACCATGAAGGTGTGGATATAAATGGAGCAAGACAAAAGTAGGATTGAGTTAGTGTTGCCACACTGTCTTGTCAATAGTTACATGGCCCGTATTTATAAGAGAAACATCATTAGATTACAAAATGCACATGGTCGTGAAGTCATATTTCTAGTACATTCCCGGACATTGCAGTCTTTTCGGTTTCGTAAACTTCTCCAAATTGAAGAGTGGACTTCACCATTTCAGTCCTCTCATCAAGACAATCAAATCACATATATAAATTGTTCAATTTGGAGCACTGATAAAAAAAATACGTGTTCATATAGCAAATTTGGGATGAAATCAGCAAAACCAGCTTGGACGATTTCAGAAACTAGCTTGGACAGTATGGCTGGGTTTCTCGAAGAAATGGGCTAAGCCAGTTTTCACAGTCCAGATCAAATTCAAATCTAAAACAATGGGAACTCATTTAATCTCATGGTAAACTTGTGCATTTAGTTCGCGATAGGTTTCTTACTAGGATAATACCACCCCTCTGTATATATTGGAGGATCATGACCGATTGAGATATGCAACTACGTCCTCAAGCAAAATCCAATGTCAATTGCTCTTGCATGAAGTCTTAAGCACCTCAAAATCAACTTAAGAAAAACCAACATGGTACGTTATACCGGCAGTTTTTTTGTAAACAAGAATGATTTTGGGTTCGCAACCACCAAACTGTCCAAAGACTATTGTGTGCCACTGCTCAACATTTTCTTTGACATGCTCGAAATGAGGATTCAGCCAGTGGACGTGAAAAGGAACCCTAAAGGAGAGGCAAACAAGGCAGACAACTCTGGCATGCATGGAGGTGCAAATGACCCACCTTCTGTCAAGACTTTGTAGCCCCTTAGTGGGCACACACAGTAGGCGGAAGCCATGTGCTGTAAATCTTGAAATTGAAGCAAATGGTAGATTCCGTTAAACAACCTAATTTCAAATCAAATGATATCTAACCCTACATTTCAGACTCATGGAGAATGGCATCTGAGCAGGCTCAACGATTATTTTTTTGTGGACTCTCTTCACATCTCTACTATAATGGAATTCTTAAATTACACTTGGTCCACACAGTAAAGCGTCCTTCGCTGAGAGCCTCCAACCTTGGTGCACTCAGAAAATTACACACAGAATCCTACATCATTAAAATCAATGGCTAATAAAACACGCAAACCAAATCTCACCGCCGCGATTGACGTGGGAAGCCAGGCTTCTCACCCCGCGTCTCACCCCGCGGCTTCCCACGCGCTTCTCACCCCGTGCCCAACGCTGCTAGAGATCGACCTCACCTCGGCAAGGGATCGGTCCCACGCCCCAGCGTCTTTTCTTTCAAAAAAAAAGATCCCCACTTTCTCCATCTTCTCTCGATCCGCGGCCGTGCACGAGTACGGATCGATCTGAGAAAAATGAGGTAGGAGGAAGGAGATGGCAGCCGACAGCCGGCTAGGCCTGTGGGGCCCTTCCCCGCGCCCTTCTCCTCGGCGCGCAAGCCATCAGCCAGGTGCGTCTACTCTTGTCCCCGCAGTTTAGGTGGTAGCAGCGGCGGTCGGCCGGCTTGCCCCACGCTCGGCCGGTGGCCCGTGGCCAGCCGGAGCGGCGACGGCCAGAAGGGCAGCCGAGGCGGCTGGCTGATGCCCGAACCTGGGACCCTCGCGCTCGCCCGACGGCTGGGCACCGGTGGCGACGGCGGCCAGAAGGGTGGGCCGGACTGGATCTGCCTCCCCTGGCCACCACGGCATCCGCATCCGCTTCCATGTTTTCCAGGCCGAGGCGGCTTGGCTCCTGCGGGTCTCTGGCGGCGGACCTACGCGGGCGCGTGCGCGACGGTGGCGTGGGTCAGATGTGCTCCGAGCTGCACCTGCACACCAAATGTTCTCCCTATATAACATAGTTCTGTTTTTGTTATTTGACTGGAGTCTAGGGACACTGATGATAGTTGAGGCAGGATTAGCAATGATGGGAGATAGAAGCAGCATCTTAACCATCAGGTAAGCAGGTTAGTTGTACCACCTTTTCACCAAAAGTTCAGACTTTCTTGTTACTGTCGCCATTCTTACTTGCCTGCATAGTTTAATTTGCATTATCTTATTAATTTAGTGATCCTATGCTAGACTTGAAACTTGCATTGATTAACTTTCTCTTTTGTCACATTCAGAAGTATGTTTATCATTACACTTTTGGCACCACACAGATCCTCACTGGTATTTCACAATGTCTACGCCCGGAGATACACGCGATGATTGGGACGGTGATGAAGATGCCATGGCAGGTGGCCATGGATTGCACAACGAAGTGTGTTTCAAGGGTTATGATCAGAGCATGTCATATATACCTACATTTCACACTATTGCTAAAAGGTTCTGTCTCGCATGAAACTGAAAAATTCTAAGTGGAAGGACAATATTTATGACCGGAAGCGAAGATTGGGAGGCTTCATTGTATACAATTTCATGAAGTCGTGGGATGACGTAAGATTGCCACAGATCAATAATGTATGCATATATGTTCTCTAACTATATTCCGTACACGACATAGGAAATTAATAAGTTAGCCTACTATCTGCCATGCACAGTTATTAACTTCACTGAGGATGGAATTCTCGGTGAACATTTTGAAGAGCCATGCAAATAAATGCTTTGACAGCTTCCTTAAGGACTTAGGCAGAACGTAACTTAGATGGTTAATACGAGAAATAACTTAACTATGCATTCTTATGCAACAGTGTTTGCCAGATTGTATACATGCTCAATTACAATTGTGTAAGAGTTATACTACGGAACAAAATCATTAGTTGTTTTCATGTGCATCCCTGAGATAAAACGTGGCGTTAGCACGGGCATTATACCAGTATGCTGAAGTTTGTCTGTGAGGGGCTACTATTGGGGACCTGTACCCTTTGGAGGCTCTCTCTCCCTCTCTTGTTTCGGTAACCAATGACCTAACCATTCGTGACTCGTGAGATGTTGACTCTTGCAGCTTGTAGGGGACATTCGAGCTATTTCGGCCTCCAGCGAAGCTATCGCCTTTGTAAGGGCCCCAAACATGCGATCGGAGGAGCGTGCACCTGGTGTAGCCATTCGGGATTCCTAGCGAAGACACTCTCACAGGGCCTGAAGGGCAATCTCAGCTTTGGACTAGCTAGGAGCAGGGCACAAGGCCCAACAACATAGGGAGGAGCAAGCGCTAAGTGGCCGCCAGCCCGGCCAGGAAGTCAAATTCGATTTGGATTCTTATATGGACTTGTACCGAAAAGACCAAATTGTTCCTATGTGTTAGGAATACGTCTAGGATCTAGTTGCAGGGCAGGGGCATTTTTGGTCCGCCTATTATAATTCGGGCACTATAAATAGCGCGCTTTTATCATGTGTTGGAAGGCAAGGAGACTCGATGACGTCGAAAAATGATCTAGCCTTGAATTCATAGTCACTTCGTCAGGGGCAATGCATGATGTCTACAGGAGACAAATTAAGATGGAATATTTGATTCCAACATTTCTCAAAGAAATAAACGTTAGGGACATCTAGGCTTCATTTTATATAATCATTTATCAGAATGTGAGATTTTCAAAAAGAATTTGTGGGATTGAAATTATTTAAAATAAAAAAATCATCAAATACAAAATTGTAACTCTCTTCAAGATATAATACAAAGTTTGTCTTCATTGGACTTCGTTTGAAAAACTTATGAATTAACCACGTTATTCAGAGACACCTCTAGATTCAACCGCCTCTACAAATTAGTTTGTAGGGGCGAATCTAGATCTTGTTGTCTCTAAAGATAGCGATATTTTTATAGGCAGGTCATTCTAGAAACTACTTTTAGAGGTGGTTTTAGATAGAGACACCCCTACTAAAAATGGAGGCATTGCTAAAATTCAATTTATGTAGTAGTGCATGCCGTTCAAATGGCGATAAACTTAGAGAAATCAATTCCACAGAAAGGACTACTGGGAGGGTGCCGTCTCGATTGCCGCTCTACAGTGCCACTGGGCTGTTGGTGCCTGGCCTTGCTTCATGCAGCTTGCAAAACTACGTGAACGCCATCCGCCTCAGCAGCATCGCGACGGGCAAGGAGCTCTGATGATATTCAATTCTTCATTATCTGCTAGAGCTACCCACTATGAGCTGTATGAAATAGAGGATTAATATGGTTTATTTGCTTTTGGCTGCTACTGTGTGCTCATTTCCTTGTGTATCTTTGCAATATTAGAACAAGTTTTTCTTACATGGACATGGCAGGCCAAGTTTCTGAACAGTTTAAGGGCTTGCAAATTATATCAAAACCGTCAAGCATATCCATATGCACACTTGTACTGTGTTGTGACACAAAGTTCATAGTTCAGCAGATTAGTGAACTAGGCATGGTAACTCAACACCACCTCGCTTGCTTCGACATTTTATATATATTCTTGTTCTAAAAGAAATGAAATCATGGCACCAAAGCCATGTACCTTGTATATCATTGTTTGCACATGATTTGACTATGCAGGCGTGCCTGCCTCCTTGTTTTATTAAATTTCTTTTTTCTGAGGTGAATAATGAGCATGCATAGCCTAGCAGATGCCAGATTGCCTTTTAAATTTCTCTCAAGGTGGGCCAATAAATGATATTTCTTTGAGATGGTAGATAAGAAGGTACAATATGAAGTAAAAGATACAATCAAAATAATATATGATATGATTCTGATCATGGTTAAATGAACAAGGGTCGGCAGGCTATAAATATGTATAAACTTCCTTACTTTCTTACAATGATCAAAACAAGTGAACAGAGAGTCCGGGAGGGAGAAGAGGTAGAGAAAATGATGAAAAAGGGAGTTGGGTTCTAATCTTGTAGTATTATTAACTTTGTATGCCTCTTCCCCTATTCTGTTGTGCATACATCTTTTCTTTTTTAAAACAGTGTTTAGTTTTAGGTTTGTGGCTGCATGAGAAAATGATAGTAATGGGAGGTGCCAGGACATTCATCCGTGGAATCCATGCCCCCGGATGCCGCGTGCTGAAGCTACGCGACATGAAGGGCCAGCGGCGCCTGGATCCCTTGGAGGCGAGGTGAATCTCGGCCACGGCAATGGTTCATGGCCTTGTCATGCACAATGGTGGCCTCGTGTAGGCGGCCCACTAGGACCCGTGAAAGAAGAAAGGATGAAGAAGACATGTGGTTTGGCGCGGGTCGGAAAGAAAGGTGAGAGGAGGAAGAAGACATAATAAGTTCATTAATGACATGTTGGAAGGCAGGGGTATTTTGGTCCGCCTATTATAGTTCGGGCACTATAAATAGCGCTCTTTTATCATGTGTTGGAAGGCGAGGGGACTCATGATGTCGAAAAGACCGTATTGTTCCTATGTGTTATCAGGAATATGTCTAGGATCTAGTTGCGGAGTAGGGGTATTTTGGTCCGCCTATTATAATTTGGGCACTATATATGAATAGTGCTCTCTCGAATAAAAGAGAGAACACAATATTCCATACTGTAAACTACGACACCACTACTATTGCATCTTGGCGACAAATATCTTATTAGGGCTAGGCCAGGCCTACCAAAGGAACCACTATCTCTTTTCCAACTTCAAAGCATGCATGTTGAGCCCCAGCTTTTCCATACACTTGTCTTTTATTCCTTTACCTCAGTCAGCATATAAACAACCCATGCATGCAGAACATAACGGCCAATGCCCGATGTGTCAATTATTGGAGGCCATGTGAAATGATCGTTACAAGAAAATAGGGCGACCTAGCTGCTAGCTAACGATGTTACAAGTGTGTACTGTGTACCTTATCAACAATTCCATCAACAATCTAGAAGAAAAGTGTGAATGGGTGTACCAATGAGCAATTGGCGTAGTACCGTAGATCGATCGGGAAAGGGACACAGCGGACAGGAGCTAGCATGCATCCATCACTGATCAGCCGCGACGCGAAGCATGCAGCAGGGGCATTATTGGCGGGCGGGACGGCCGGGATGAATTGAAGCACGCATCCATGCATGGCTACGTCGGATGCCGCCAAACGAAGCTGTCCCTCTCCGATCTTGGATCCTAAGAAGGATGGATCGGAGCAGCACTGAGCAGTGTACAGTCCCCGATGCATGCATGATAGTTGAGTCTCTGCTGGCACGTCGATCTTCACATATATAGGAGCGCAGCATGCGTACCTCCACACAGATCCAATTAATCATGCACCCGATGACGCTAAGATCTCCATATGCACCGATACGTATGCATTGGTATATATCTTTTTAATTACTTCATCATTGATCAACTGGAACAAAAGCTGGATTGATGGTATGTAGGTACCGATGGATCCAAGCTACATTACTATCAGACGACTACGGCGACTTGTATATATCCATGATCCATCCATTGACCATCGCCGACAAGCGACCCACCAAGCCCATGGTCGATGGATATATAGGGTATTTGTGGATACCCGGCCTGAACCAATTGTTAGTTGCCTAAACTTTAGTCTAGTAAATTTAAATAGGTGAACTAATAGGTGTCCTGCACTTTTGTTCAACTTCATCAACTAGTTGCTAGTTCACTAGTTAGCAAAAGGGAGTTGAACTAGACCAAAAGCTGACACAGAACATGAAAAATGTAAATGTCCTTCCACCTACCCCTCTCTCTCCTCTCTCTCCCATGCTAAAAGGGTAGTTTAGTCTATTCAACCATGGATTACCTAAAATTTAGTTTGTTTCCAAACATCACCCAACTAAATTCCAGGTGACTAAACTTTAATTAGTCCAACTAAATTTTAGTTCTAGGTGATGCAAACAGGCCTTAGGTGCGGTCGGGCTGGTCCGCCATAATACACATTAGTCCATACATATGCTAGTTTTTTTTTACAAAAAAATAAAAGAAATACCACTCCCTATGTTGTTCCAAGGTGTATGAAACTGTCATTTCTCAAGTAGTTAATTAATCAGTTTTTAATTTTGATCAAATTTATATAAAATGTATTAATATTTATGATACCAAATTAATATCATTAGATTAGATTAAGCATGGAATATATGGTCAGTGTTTCTGTTTTGAGTCATACATATTAATAATATTTTTTATAAATTTAGTTAAATTTAAGAAAGTTTAACTCAATTCAAATCTAGAACTATATTTTTTGAGGGGATCTAGAACTATATTTTTACTAGAACGGAGGAGGCGGTAGATAGGTAGCCAAAGATTTTTAAGAGTTCGGTATGGTTCAGTTGTTGTACATCTGGATTCTGGAGATGCAGTTAGGTGAAACTTGCCGTCGTGTCCTGTAGAGCCCGGGTTTGATTCATTCTTGGGTAACACACCGGCCCAGCCCATGGTAAGCACAGCTGTGTTCGTGAGTCCGTTGAGGACTGTCGTATTCATTTATAACTGGAAAAGTCTACTTTTCCTCCCCCAACTTTCACGAAAGTCCGCTTTTCCTCCCTCAACTTCAAAACCGGGCAAATCACCTCCCTCAACTTTTCAAACCGTGCATTTTACCTCCCTGGAGCGGTTTCGAAGGCGGTTTTGCTACAGTAAATGGTGGTTTTGCTACAGTGAGGCGGTTTTGTCTTTTTCTTTTTTATTTATTTCGGCTGAATCTTTGAAAAATCATAGTAAATCACAGAAAAATCATAAAATGAAAAATCCAATTTTGTTGCACTCCACATGAGTAGATCTACACAGTGAATATATAATATAGTATGCTTTAGTACAAAGTTTTTGCTATGAAGGTTTTGCTTTTTTATTTATTTCGGCTAAATCTTTAAAAAATCATAGTAAATTACAGAAAAATCATAAAATGGAAAATCTAATTTTGTTGGACTCCACATGAGCATATCTACACAATGAACATATAATATGGTATGCTTTAGTACAAAATTTTTATTGTAGCTTTAGATCTATATTTTTCTGTAATTAATTGAAATAATTCATAGCTGCAGCTTCTATAATTATTTTGTTGGACTAAAGCATACCGTATTATATGTTCACTGTGTAGATCTACTCATGTGGAGTCCAAAAAAATTAGACTTTCTATTTTATGATTTTTCTGTGATTTACTATGATTTTTTAAAGATTCAGCCAAATAAATATAAAAGAAAAAGACAAAACCTTGGTAGCAAAAATTTTGTACTAAAGCATATCATATTATATGTTCACTGTGTAGATATGCTCATGTGGAGTCAAAAAAAATTAGATCTTCTATTTTATGATTTTTCTGTAATTTACTATGATTTTCAAAGATTTAGCCGAAATAAATAAAAAAGAAAAAGGCAAAACCTTGGTAGCAAAAATTTTGTACTAAAGCATATCATATTATATGTTCACTGTGTAGATATGCTCATGTGGAGTCCAAAAAAAATTAGATTTTCCATTTTATATTTTTTCTGTAATTTACTATGATTTTTCAAAGATTTAGCCGAAATAAATAAAAAAGAAAAAGGCAAAACCTTCATAGCAAAAACTTTGTACTAAAGCATACCATATTATATGTTCAATGTGTAGATCTACTCATGTGGAGTGCAACAAAATTGGATTTTTCATTTTATGATTTTTCTGTGATTTACTATGATTTTTCAAAGATTCAGCCAAAATAAATAAAAAAAGAAAAAGACAAAACCGGCGCACTGTAGCAAAACCACCGTTTACTGTAGCAAAACCGCCTTCGAAACCGCTCCAGGGAGGTAAAATACACGGTTTGAAAAGTTGAAGGTGATTTGCCCGGTTTTAGAGTTGAGGGAGGAAAAGCGGACTTTCGTGAAAGTTGGGGGAGAAAAAGTAGACTTTTTCCTTTATAACTCGACTCGCCCTACGTCTCTGATCAATATGGGCCCATGTTAATTTTATCTAGCCAGCTTCATTTCAAATTGGCCCATGCATGTTACTTGTCTTCTTGCTCTATTTGCCCGCGGCACAGTTAAGGTACACGATCAGGAGCGGATCCAGTGGGCTGCACCAGTACGGCATATGGCATATCCTAGGTCCAGCCCAACAAGACTACTACCACTTTGTAAAAAAAAAACACCCAGCAGCCAGCACGCAAGACGACTCCAGAACACTCGACGCTCGCAAAGAAGTCGCGACCGCGACACCACGATCCACCAAGTAAAAAAAAGCTAATGCTCGTCCACCGGCGTCCGTCCCCGGACGCTGCTGGGCCTGTTGATCGGGCACGCTGTTGGGCCTGTTGATCCGCCCACAGGCCTGCTCCACCCTTCAGAACGTGGCTCGTTCTCATCCACATGACAACACGCCTAGGGGCTCCACTTTCTGCCTCTGCCTAGCCACGGGACGCGCACACTTAGCCATGTTGTTCCCTGACGCAGCGCCACTGGCGCCAGCACCGGTGCGGGTGCACGTGGGACTGCTCTTGTTGCTCCAGCTCAGCGAGCACGTCGATCTCGTGGCACATGTGTGCCGTGGCGGCCACCTGGCGCTACATCTTGTGCGCCTTCCGGTGCATCTTCTTGGGCGGCGTAGCGTAGCCTGTGCGGGTCACCGGCACCAGAGGAGGAGCCTTGCTTGACGAGCATGACGAAGAGGGCATGGAAGCGGCGGAGCAACGGGCCGGCGCAGCGGGTGGACAGACGGGTAACGGCGCAGGGTAGGTGGAGCTCGACAAAATTAGCTTGCAACCCTACGCCGCATCATGCACCGGCAAGCCAAGCCCCGGCCAAGGCCGCGCCCCATCCCCCACTATAGTTCCCCACCAGGTAGGGCATGGCCCCAGCAACGTCATGTTTGAAGTGTTTCAGACATTTAAGACTTATGTTTCAAGTATTTTATCTGAATGTTGCAAAAGTCAATTTGGGATATTGCATATGTTGCAATGACAATATACGCATGTTGCAAGCATATGTTTTCAAATATTTCAGTTATTTCAAAAATATGTTTCAAGTGTTTCATTATGATGTTGTAGAAGTATATCTGGATGTTGCATAACATGCATGTTTCAAGTGCTTCATACGTATGTTGCAAGTGTTTTATCTGAATGTTGCAAAACTAGATATAGATGTTGTACACGTTGCTATGACTATACGCGCATATTTCATGTGTTTCGTCTATTTTTAGTGGCATGTTGCAAGTGTTTCAACTGGATGTTTCAAAAGTAAATGTGGGGAAGCACATGTAGTAATGGCCTCGGTGGTTGGCGGACAGCAGCCTACCGTAGCCGCCTAATACTGTTGCTGGGGCGCTGCCCATGGGTCACCGTGCGGGAGCCTGAGACCGGCAAACGCCTCCCAACGCGCATCCGTAGGCGGGGTGAAGCGGGTGGGGGGGCCGGTTTACGGTCCGGTGCGGGTAACGGTCCTCCTATTACGCAGGCATGGCAGGCACATGTAGAGCAGCGTCCGGACGCTTCCTGCGGCTAAATGTCCGGACGCTAGCCCTTCCAATAAAAAAAAACTCTTGTGCAACGTCCTTGTCTTTGATTTGGAACCGGATTGGGAAAAGTGAATAATAATACTCTATGAATAAATATAAAGTGTTCTTGAAAAACCAACGTGCCTTCTGAAACAAGATGCCAACAAAGTTTCAGAGTCTATAAAAAACTTAAGAGGCCAACAAGATGTCAAGGTAGATCTATTTTGTTCTAGAGAAGGAAAACAAAAGGATAAGAAATGAATCGGACTCTGATGTGTTTTTGTGTACCGACACATGCAAATTTTCTTCTCTTTAATTTATTTCTACTTCTTTTAGATTTGGGACAGGTTTCATCTCTTTTGAGTTAGACTTGATCACAGTTCTATGATTTGAGCATCAGATGAGAAACAACATGCTCAGGCGCACCTTCGTCAAGCTCGAGGATTTGTTAGTCCAGTCTTCAAAGATACCAATAGAGGTTGGGCTTTCATCATTATGTTTTGTATGATATTATATCTCTAGTGTTAATTCATTACTAAATTTCCTAAGCTATCAAAATAGTGGCAAAATTAAGACATATTTTCTAACATAACTTATGATGTCTTCTATCACATTACAAAAATTTATATTAAAACAAAACAATAACAAATTTAAACTAGACCAATGATATAGTTGGAGGAAATAAATTGAACCAAATGTTAGTTTAGTGGGTTCTCAACATAGGCCAAACTTGGAGGAAGTAATTTGGATTTTTTTCCTTTTAAAACTAATGGCCTCTAATTCTACTTATCAAAATCTATACAAGATTTCTATCTAAATGTGCAACTTGGTTTTATTAACTGTTGCTAACTTACTGTAAAAGACTTATGCAACCTAAGCTTTAATCCTATGAAGTAGCCTAGCAAGCTAAACTTGAAAGGTAAGCACACAACCTAGGTAAGCAAGTAAAATGCGGATGCTTAAATATGATTGATCGAGATGCTAATTCCCACTGACGACGGTGATTTCCTTTGAGATACCAAGAAGCTCACGTTCCTCCTCGATCCTCGTTGGAGCCCCTCGCAAGGATACTCGCCACGCTCCCAGTTGGGTAACACCGTGCATAGCCCATGGTCCTTCCTCACGCGCAAGTGGACCCAAGTGATGGCCTTCTTCCATTCCGCTCCTCGCAATCTTCACCATCATGTTTACAGCCAAAACATCACTGGTCAACGGCCCTTTCGTACATGCTCGGTGGCCTCTCCACACATTGGAGGATCTCACAAGACAACAAGACCCTAATATATAAGCAATGATGTGTGCAAGCACGGGGTAGTAAGAGATATACAAACCTTAGTAATATAAACACTTGGCTCTAAATCTAGAGCAAGCACTAATCACATATGTGATATTTAAGCACTTTAGTGGCTAAGCAACTAGAGATGAGACTCAGCCCCCTATACCTTCGTTGAGCTCCAACACACCCCGAATGGCCGGCAATCGTGGGTATATAGGCTCCCCCTCGAAATATACAGTCATTGGGCAAAGGCTGCAACTTCTGCAGACTCATCGGAAAGATCCAGTTGGGTTACACAGTATAGAATTTCTGGGCACCGATGCTTTCTCTGGTGCTAGTTTCCCGATATCACCAGATCAAGTTCTCCGATGGGGTGAGAAATGTTTTTTTTGCAAAACTGTTTCACGCTCGCTCATTCTCCAATACTTGGCAACACCACACCACCGGAGCTTTCCGATAGGTGCTTGAAGGCTGACTACAGGGTCCTCTCGACCGTTTTCTTCGGTGCCTCTGCCTAGGCAACACCGGAGCTTTTCTGGTGCTTGTGGTTTGATTGGTTTTGCTCTAGGGATGTAAGTTCAAATTACTTTGGGTTATTGGATCGATCAAAAAAAAACTTGTTTAAATGAGCTAGAATGGCATTTTACGTATTTAAATGAGCTAGAATGGCATTTTACGTATTTAAATGAGCTAGAATGGCATTTTACGTAATTTAAATGAGGAAAGAAATGAACAAAATTTTATTTGACTGTAATTTGTTAGTTGAACCAAAAACTCATCAAAAAGACACCATTAGGTAAGGTAGATCTAGGAAGTACTACTAGATGGGTTTTTCTCATCACCTTGTGTCTCTAATATATCTAGTTTTATTCTTTGTAGAAGGGGCTTCGCATTTCGAACTGCGGTAGGAACTAGGAAGGCTCGAGCCCCAATCGACCCGATCGGTGCATGTATGGCGCAGGTTATCTCGTCTCAGCTTGTCTAGAGCAAGGCTAATAATATAGCCGGCTACTGGCTGCAATGATTTTTACAGCCTACCTCTTAGTCCACCCGTATAATAATTAGCTCTTCAGCATTAATATATGGTTCACTTTTTCTCTCTCACAGGGTTTGTTGGTCCTTGTGTCTAAGCTAGTTGTAAGCTTACAACTCGTTTCTCTTATCTTCTCTCTCCTACACTTTCAGCATTCAGCCTGCTTACACTCTATTATTATACTTGCGCGCTTAGATGGCTGACTAGGATTACTGATTAAACCATGTTATTAAATGGACTGTACGTACTGGTGGGCTAAGTTTTGGCATTGCCGATGAAAAAGACAAAGTAAACAAGAGCGCACCAACCGACCAGGTTTCATTTGTTTGAGCTTCTGCATCAACTAACGATTCAACGTCTCAGATTCTCAGCATCTCCGCTGCTATGCACTCCATCGATCGATGGCAGCACAAGACATGTTTATATGGAAGCGTGTCCAAAACATTTTTTATATATACAATTGGTTTTAAATTAACTAGTGATGAAGCAATTGCAAGCTGCTTTCGTATGCTTAATACTACTACTACTATATTGTTAGCTCGTGTCGGTTAGTACTATGGCCACGCTTATAATAAAGAACACTCTAACAGCACGTGTATAGTTTGGAAATCTCCTGCTTGTTAACTTAAGTGGCAGACAGTGATGTAACTTGTACCTACTTCGTCCATTTCAAATACGAATACTTTCAGATATGAGCTTAATTATTGATACTAGCTAGTTTGTACCATAAAATGAGAAAGATAAAATGTTGAGGTAATTGCAAATCAAATATTATAAATACTAATTAAGTTCAAATGAGCGTACATGTCCACGGTGCACCCCGATAAACAAGGAACTTAGTAATGCTAACAGCTAACTTGTTACATAGAACTTAGCCAAGCCTCAGCCTCTTTGCACTTCACTCAACACTTGATCTTGACGTCAAGCCTCTATTATTACAAGGAGAGAATCTTTCCAATGTGTGGAGGAATATATATATATATATATATATATATATATATATATATATATATATATAGTTTTGTGCCTATTCCATATATACCAGAAAAACGTTAAAACTATTTACAACAACAAAAAGATGTATGCATAGCATAAACACACTATCTATTTGATTCAATATCAAATCCCTCTTGGTACCAGCAGACTAATAATAAATCACGATCGAGAAATAATGTCATGAAATTGGACAAACATAATTGTCTAATAACTACAAGACTAGATAACCCAAGCATTTAAATATTTTAGGAGCCATGCAGAAAGTGATCAGCCCATGTGGTGACTTCAATAATTTTTGAGATTTGCCAACTAAATCTGTGCCTATAGATATAGGATTCATACAAACATCCATATCGCGATGAGCGTGGATGCATGTTTATGAGTGCTCATGTTTTATAATGTGATTTTCAAAAATAATACCCAACTATAGGGTATCCTATTGTATACAGAGGGGGCACATCCAATGGTACTGCTAAAAGAATTTCCACTGGTGTCCCTTTTTTTACACAGGACTGATAGTGGTAATTGGTTTCCACAAGTACAGTAAGCTAGAGAGGCTCTGATCAAAGCCCACTACTAGAGATAGCTTTCTAGAAGCTGACGACATAACAAGCTAATGAAAATGTCCCTATTTCTAGCAGCGGTTGACATGAGTAAGAGTAAGTAACTGTGACTACAAATGGGCATTTTCACACAGGCAATCGCTTTAGAAGACCGACCGCCATCAGAAATGGATGCATTGTCAGAGGCGGTCGCTTATGTCATCCACCGTTGGAAATCATTCTCACTGAACATTCAAAAGGAATGGTTCTTGTAATACTATAAAAAAACAACAACTAAGTGGTGGGATGGTAAAGATGTCTTAAGCGAGAGAAGAGGTTGTGGCTTTGAATTCTAGAAAACGCACACGCAATTATTTTGACATGAAAAATTGCATAACTTGCGATGCAAATGATTGCAACACTCAGTGTTAAGGGTACGGTAGATCTATCTATATATGGAATTACAATCGCATTTTGGGATGACTACACGATTTCAATTCTGGACATTTAGTAGAAACAGTATTGTGGAGTTCGTTCAATTCTATAACTATAACATATTTGATAATGCTTGGTTGAGGGTGTCCGGACGGACAGATCCCGCGCGCGTGACGCCCAAAAAAAAAGAGGGGGCGTGCAGTTACAGTCGCGGCGCGCATTCATATCCTTTTCTGCGGGGCAGTGCATGGGAGCATGTGCGGCCACTCATTGGGGGTGCAGTTCGGGGTGCATGCAGCGCGTGAGGAACCGTGCATGTGCACGACCACAGAGAGAGGCACCCTACTACGTTTGCTGCTAGCTGGACTAGCCGACCAGGCCCCTAGCCACACACACCTAGGGCCGCAAGGCTCCCTGTCGTGCCTGCCCTCTACTGCCTAGCACCTAGGGCTGCTGCTGCTTGCCATCCTGGCATCCTACTCTTTTCTCCCTCTGTGTTGTCTGCGCCCAGGCCAAGCTGTCCCTGCTGCATGCTGCCTGTAGCATTGCTGCTTTGGCCGACCGAACTAGCCAGTTGCGGGGCCAGCCAGGCTGCTTGCTTGTTTGTGAAAGGAGCGCGGGTCCACATCTACATGCGTCGTTTGCTACTTCTGTGACGGTTGACCGTTGGTAGCTGAGTGCTGGCCCAAATTTTTCTCTCACTCCATGGCATCGAGCTCCGTATGTTTTCATGCGTTTCAGAAGTACGTTTCATCTGGTGTTGCTTGTGTTTTATGTGGATGTTGCATATGTTGTATTAGCTATAAATGTATGTTGTAAGTGTATGTTTCAAATGTTTTATTTGTTTCAGCGTACATTGCAAGTGTTTGATCTATATGTTTCATAGTTGCAATGGCTATACACATATGTTGCAAGTGTATGTTTTAAATGTTTCATCTGTTTTAAACGTATGTTGCAAATATTTTATCTGGATGTTTGCACATATGTTATAGTGACTATACACATATGTTGCAACCGTATGTTCCAAAAATGTTTCACCTATTTCATACGTATGTTGCAGCAAGTGCTTCATGTTGTAAGTGTTTTAATTAGCTGACACAGTATGTTTCATGCATTTCAGATGTATGTTTCATCTGAATGTTTTTTTTCATGTTGCATCTGAATGTTTTTTATGTTTTATCTGAATGTTGCATGTGTTTCATCTGTATGTTGCAAAAGTAAATTTGATCCCCACCTACAAGCACGTCCACGGGCAGGTATCATAGAAGCGAAGCGAGAGCGCGCGGTAGCATGCGGGCCATGGGCATGGGTGGTCCCATCATGGATGCACAGGCGCGCAGCACAGAACGAAGTGAAACGCGCAACAGCAGGCATGGGCTTGCATGCATACGTGCAACACCATCTGGGGGGCGGGCGGGCAAACACACAGTTGCAGCCGCATGCGGGACAAGCGAGGCAGGCGACCACAGGTGCAGCATGCGGTCAGACTCATCCAACATGTGGGGTGGGCGCAACAGGCGGGGCAGGCCCTGTCCGAGCCCTAGCCACGCCCTAACATATTAGGATATGTTCGGCAGAACTTTTACGCTTCTGATTCTAAATGCAATTGATTAAATAGCTGAAAGTGATTTTCAAGGATAATTACCTTATTAAAAAGTGACTATGAATAATGGAAAGTTAATCTTTCATTTTAGATCATTACTTTATGGTAAAACACCGTTTGACAAATATCCTCTTGGAATCGGCTTCGGAGCTGCTATGAGCGCTGTCAAATAGGCCATTAAAACTCCATTTCAAAAGATTTATTGGATAGAAAGACATAATCATAGCATTGTCTGCAAAGGAACAAAAAGGCACGTGTACTTGAGAAATTCAGAAAAGGGGCTAGCTGCTCTAGTGTCTAGAACATGCAATATTTGTTAGCTAACTACTAGCTATAGCAGTATGCAATATGCATGCATCTAAGCTTGTACTGATGAAGTTGTGACAAAATCATATATACTGTCTTGCATGGTCAAAAAAAAAAACCAAAACATGATCGACTCCCCAATTCGGAGCACCTTTTTTTTAAAAAAAAAGTGGAGCACCTTATTGGTCATGATGAATCCACCACCATTCCCAGGCATGAACGAACTCATTTTTCCATGTCGTTCAACACCCATGCATCATGAAGCTCCAATCGCAGCAGCGGCAATGTTGGCGCCGAACAGCCTCACGACGCGCTCGCCGCCGTCGTTGCCGCTGCAGCCGTCGTCTTTCCTCTTCCGCTTCCTGCACTCGATGAACATCCGCCGCCGCTTCACATCCGTAGTCTCCCCGTCGTCGGTGATCGCCTCCTGGGAGAACGCGACGGTGTCACCGGCGGCGAGGCCCTTCTCCCTGACGAAGCGGCTCCAGCCCCGGGTGAGCACATAGCTCTGGCTGCTGGTCCAGTACGAGTATCGGAACCGCCACACCTTCCCGGTCCCGCCGCCGACGCCGATGTCCTCGAAGGCGAGCAGCACGGGCGCCGCGTCGGCGCCCTCCTCGAGCAGCGGGAAGTGCTTCTCGGCGTGGAGCTTGGGCACCACCAGCCGGTTGAGCCGGCCGACGTCGCTCGGCGTCACAGCCTTCTCGAACAGCGCCACCCGGGGGAGAACCAGTCCCAGACCAAGGGAGCGGTCACCGCCGCTGCCGCCGGAGCGCAGCGCCTGCCGGAGCTCGTCGTCGTAGGTGTGCTTCCGGAGCATGTCGACGACCTCGGCCTTGGGCCGCGCGGCGAGGAACGCCATCTCGGCCGCGTCGGCGGGGCGGCCCGGGAAGTTGGCGGCGGCGCCGCGGCCGCGGAATCGGAGCGCGGCCACGTCGTAGGCGCGCGCGGCCGTCGCCTCGTCCGCGAACGTGCCCAGCCAGACGCGCGCGTGCCGCTCGTAGATCTGCGCGCCCCACCGCCCGTTGGGCTGCGGCACCACGCCCTTGTACCGCGACGGCGGCGGCGCACGGGCATGCGGCGATGGCGACGCAGCCGTGGCCTGATAATCGTCGCCCTCCAGCCGACGACGACCCTGCTCGGCAGCCGATGCCGACATGACGGCGAGCTCAGGCATGCCACCGGGGACGCACGCGCGCGGACACCACTGAGAAGATACTTCTTGGTTGTGATCGATGACCTGGTCGCTTGCAATGCATCGGTGCTCTCGGCGTCGGCGGCAATGTCAAAATGACCGTACTAGGCTACTAGCAACTAGCGGCGTGGAAGCCGGGGTTGCGCGTTTCACGTGCCGTATTTGCACACTAGGAGTTTACTAATATAAAGTTTTTAATACACGTTTTCCGAGGTCCATTCTCCGGCCAAAATATTATCTCAGCAACCCTTATATAAAAATTAATATTATGGATAAATATTTGGAGTTAGCACCTTGTAAAAATTCATTATTATGGATAAATATGTATAAAAACCAGTATTTATGGATAAATATTTATAAAAAATCAATATTATGGATACATATATATATTTATATAAAAAAATCATTATTATATTATGGATAGATATTTTCTGAGGTCAAAACCTTATAAGAGGTAAGGCTGGCACACTTTTCGTTTTATGAACAAGAGGGAGAAGCACTTGCCTTTTAAAATGAGACTGGAGATAGTCCTGCTCACAAGTTTACTCCGTAGAAAAATACGTTTCAGTTAATATTCTGGATTAGTTTGTTCTCCAAATATATTAAAAGTTTTAAATTGTTGTCAAAATTGGATGTTTAAGGATTGCAGCCAATGCCTAGAGGTGACATTTGTTTGTGACTGGAGTTGTATGGACTGTAGCACTATTGTCATGCAAGCTGTAACTGTAAGTATGCAAACTGGAGTTACTTCAAACCACATAAACTTGAAACCAGACATTTCTGAATTTAACTAGTGCGTCAATCTAATCGGAGCACGACACGGTTGCAGCATGCCATCATTTGTCATACATAGCGTTAGGGACATGCTTGGTTCAGAGTTGCAACATACAAGGTAATAGTCCTAAACAAAATGCACCAGGTTAACTGCACTTCCAGTTTACTCCAAAACAGAATAACTATTCAGTTAGGACCTCCATTCATTCAGCATGAAACAATGGCGTTGAAGTCAGCGGCTTCTCTTGCCCTTCATCTTGCTCGCCTTCCGAAGCATCACAGCATGCCGAGCTCCTTCCACCATATTTGCTTTCCGACCCTCGTCATAGTTCCACAGCTCAGGGAACGGAACCTTCCTGCCGCCATTGCCGTCCTTCAGCTCCATCAGCGCCTTTGTTACTGCAGCATAGGGTTCTTCACCAAACTCCTTTAGTTCTCGGAGCTTCTTGTCACCCTCATTGAGTACTTCCTACACAGGCACGTGCAGCACCAATGCTCAATTATAAACAATTCATACCAATAGATACAAGTTCGACAAAAGGAAAAAGATTCCATCTTACTGATGCTTTTCCATCAACAGTAATAACCTTGAAAGGCTGCCATTCTGGATTTTCAATTTCATTCTGCCACTTTGAACAAAGTCTAGCACTTTCAGCTTCTGCATCCGCTGCTGGAAATTTCTGCTTGCACAGGCTTAGAAACACACTGGGGTCAAGCTCACCAACTTTCTTGATGCCGATCTGTGTCTGGCAGCTTGTGGTTCTGGGCAAACTCTGCAGAGACTGCAATTGGACCAAACATGAGTTCTCATAAACAAAAACACTCGCTGAAACTGAGTAGTGCACTGGTATGACAAAAAAAATTGTCATACATTTATCAACACTTCTCGAGCTTCTCGCAACTCATCACTGGACTTTCTTTCCCTACTGATTAAATCTCGGTTGTAGTTTTCCACATATTTCAGTTCGTCAATCTTCTCATTGAGCTCCTCCTTTAGTTTATCTTTTTTCTCTCTGGATTCTGGATCTTCATCACCTGGCTTGAGCTCCATCACTTGCAGTTTCCCGCTCAAGTGGTTTATTTCCAATTCAAGTTTCTGCTTCTTCTCCAACTGTTTGTTCAACCTCAAAAAGTCATCTAGAATAGCTTTTGTTTCTCTCTGCAGTTTCCACAGTAAAAATCGTACAAGACGAATGTCATTCAAAAGAAAACCGCATGCAAGCACGTCAAGGGAACAGGGGCTAACCGTTTGTTTATCCACAAGCTTTTGGACATTTTCATCAGCTTTCTCCTGCTCCAATGCAGCCAACCTAAGATGATTGGTCCTCATTGCATTCTGTACAGCAAGTCAAAAGTACGTTATACAAGTTGTACAAATATTTCATCATATAAGTGGCCTAATTTCATTCAGCCTACTGCTATTATTTTGCCTGGCAAGAAAAAGAAAATTGTTTATTTAATTCATTCTATATAATAACACCAACAGTTGGGGGACTATTTTGACTAGGATACTAGTTCTTAAAATTTACAAGAGATTTGAACAAAATAATAATAATAAAAAGTCCTGTACAAATACACCTCTTGCAAATTCACCCTAATAGAATTGTTCAACCATCTGGCAAGTGGCAACTAATTGTAGAATGATCTATGTTTTCATACCATAAAATCACCAAGTAACAAAAAGATTTCATTTTCAAAGAAATAGCAATCAAAATTATTTGTCCTTCTTAGAAGACATATATGACTAGAGGAGTAGAGGATTCTAATTCCTGTAAGAAGCAGAAAACTACACCGTATATGCTATTCTCCAAGCTATTAATTCTTGTTGATAAAACATTTTGCCTCAGATGAAAGAAATTGCCCACCTTTAGCTTCTCCTGCTCAAGATTCTTTTTGTCATGTTCTGACTGCTCGATTTGTTTGTTTCTTGCATCAAGTGCATCCACCATGTCCTGGATATCGGATCGTAGCTTCCGGTTCTCCTCAACAATTATTTGTGTGTTTTGTTGACCAAGTTGTCTCATCTTCAGGATTTCTAGTAAAAGTGGAAAAACTGTTAGTACAGTCATAGATAGCACATGATTGAAAATGGATAGTAACCACTGCATGTATTTAGTCACTCCTAAATGTAACATGCATAAACAACCAGAATATTGCCATGTACCTTGATTGTATGACTGGAGTTGTTGCTCCCTCTTCTGCATCATTACGTTAAGTGAAGCAGAATGCTTGTTGAACTCAGACTCAAGTTGCTCTAAATGAATTTCCTTTTCTTTAACTTCGCAGGCCAAATTGGACAGAAGTTTTTCGGTTTTATTTGCCCCTTCACTACCAATATCTTTTAATGTCTTGACGTCACCATTTTTTCTCAGTAGTTCACCTATTGCCCCTAGAGAACTGTAATCATCAGCCCTTGCCATCCACCCAACAGGCTCTGTACATTCACACTTCATCTCCTTCCAGCAATTTTTACTATACCCTTTCATTGCAAAGTGAGCATCAAAGGCCCGTGCATTCCTGAAACCACTCCAGTCATTCCCGAACTCAAAAACAGCATCACGTGTGGGACGACCTTTGCTATATACAGGATGCACCTTCACTGGATGGAAAGATGAGTAATGCTCCTTCAGTCGATTCGCACTTTTACCAAAGAATTCATTTGGCATATTGACTAGGATAGCCATCCAAGGCCAGACAAATTGCTCATCTTGGGTATGCTCAGGGTCCTGCACATCCGTGAGAATTGGCTGCAAAAGTGCGCCAGATGATTCAACAGGCTTACCCTTCAAATGCCTTGCAAGAGCATGGTGGTCCGCCTTCTCTTTGGCTTGTCGATCATGTGCAGCTCCTACACTAGAGGCATGCTGCAGCAGATCATTTAGACTGTGGTCCTTATCTTCATCTGAACAAAAGGGGCATTGGTACAAGCCTTCATCAGTCATCACTTTTAAATCTCCTGATTCCAGAAGCTCAAAAGTGCCGGATCCATACGCTTCGACCTCAGAATCTCCATCCGATGTGTAGTCCATTGCTGAAGGTAAGGGAAATGGCAAACAAAGTATGAAAAATGGTGTTACCATTTGTCAGTAGTAGAGTACGCTAAAGAAGCACACATAACAGAGAAATACTATAATGACGCATAATATAAGTTTATACAGGACCAGTTGAAAAAAATGTTGAATCAGTGACTAGAGCTCAATCATATAAGCTGAGCATAGGTGAGTTAGTAACAGAAGCACAATGTCATACATTTCTACCCCCTAGAGGGTGTTCCAGTCTAGAACTCAAAACTTCAGGTGTCACAATAATACTACAATCTGATAATCACCTTATACATGATAATATAGCATCTAGTCTAGCAGTCATGCCACTGTTCTTGGTTCCAACAAGGTTTATCCCGTGCAATTAAGTTATACTAGTACACATCGAAAGATAAAAGGTTAAGGTACAGCTCGTTAAGAGCACGAGAGCTCGGGATTGGGGTTTTATATCCTACAAAAGCGGTGACTCCAGGAACAGAGCACCAAGAAAACCAGAGCACCTTGGAATCACGTGCTTAGGAGGACCAAGAAAACCAGAGCACCTTGGAATCACGTGCTTAAGCTAACTCAGCAAAGGTTGCGCGTTGATTTATTTATTTTTAATAACAAGGTCCAAGAAAACCCCAAACTTGTGTTAGTCACCTGTAAAACCCCCTTCCACCAGCACCAAAAAATCGATTTCGAGGAGCACACGAGCATTCATCCCAGGAAAAGGGAGACTGGACCCAAGAATCGAAGAACCAGAACGGAGGTACAGACGAAAAAGGAAAAAATTGAAATTTTGATAACAAGTTCCGAGAAAACCCCAAAATGTGTTTTTTTTTCTTCTTCTTTTGCAGCCGATTCCACGCCGCACCGCAGGACACGCCGCCGGTGGAGAATCCACATTTGCTTCCTTCCTTTCTTTCTTTCTTTTTTTGAGGATAAAAAAAAGGAGAGGAGAAAACCCCAAACAAAGCTAGCATTCCGAGGGCTTTGCTGAAGGACCAACGGAATTGGGGGAGGAGGAAGAAGGGTTTGCTCCAGCGAAATTCTCACCTGCAGCGGAGCCGGGACGGGGGAGAGCGGCCGGGTTTCCTGCGCGCCGGCTTGCTTGGTTTCAGGCGACGATCGCTGATTTGGGTGGTTCGGTTAGCCGCGGCGAGCACGTGGTGAGAGGGGAGAAGACGGGAAGAAGGGAAAAAAAAAAACCAACCAGGAAGCGGAGGCGTCCGGCGTTAAAAAGCGGAGACGATATGTCGGGTGCTTTCTCCTTCTCCGTTCTCCGTTGAAAACTGGAGAAACTCACGAGACCTACACATTGGGCCAAAAACAATTTGTTGCATTTCAAATTGTTCCCGAGTCCTGTAGGAATCGAATACGAAATTCATGTTCAAAATCAAAACAATTTATAAGCTCATATAGTCATATGTATATATACTCCCTCCATCCAGAAAAAACTATTGCTTTAGGAATAAATCTTGACAATCAGTCTTTTTGGATGGAGTGAGTATACTCTGTTCACTTAAAATTGTTAGGTATATTTTAATTCGAGGATAAGCTTTTAACCAATAATTTTCCTATTGATATATTATTTTCATATTATTAGTACAAACTTGTAAGCATTAAAGTAACTCAAACAATGGTTCCTAAAACAGAACCTTTACTTAGGGGTGTTTGGTTTGAGGAGTTAAAGTTTAACAAACACTATAGCACTTTCGTTTTATTTGACAAAAAGTTTTCAATCTTGGACTAATTAGGCTTAATAGATTCGTCTCGTAAATTACTCCTAATCTGTACCGACATGCATGCAATTAGTCTACATTTAGTACTCCATGCATTTGAGGGAACATTGATGTGATGAGAGTTAAACTTTAACAAAATGAAACCAAACAGCCCTTAGGGTATTTAGGACAGCCTCCAAAAGCAAGTCCACCAAAACAACGTCATTCTAAAATTTTCTTTTTGTTGTCAAACGCTCTCAGCTCCATCAACTCTAGATCCACCAAAATACTCCATCCCTCCCGTAAAATATATAATTCTCACTTTTAAAGGCTAGATTAGTTGAAGCGTGAAATTATGTGTGTGCCCCTCCTATATCCTCGTCCTCACACACCAGAGCTCAAAAGCAATAGAACTACTTAGAGTATTCATTGAAAGTTTAGATATTTTCCAATTACACATGTGGTGCTTTTTTATTGGTGGATCCCACCTAGAATGCTCATCTTCAACCCACGTTCACATTTATTTTGGAACAAAATTTAAACCACAGGATCACATTCTTTTTGGGATGGAGGAAGTAAGAATCTAGGGGCTAGATCCATGGATTTCATAGAACTCCTCATGAGGTGCTATGGAATCTCTCATTTTATAACTCTTTGTGAAGCTGAGGGAATTTATCCACTAGTATCACTGATTAAAAACATACACCTTTGTTCTATTATCCCTGACGTTTCTTCTCCTAAAACATGCGTGTAACACCTTTGGTGTTATGGGCTCGCTTAACACTGTGGTTAAGGCCCGAGTGAAATCATTAAAGCAAGTTCCTCGGATTTTTTTAATGATAAACTCACACGAAATAATAAAGCAAATCTTACATGATTCACTCTGGTGGTTATGAAAAACTAAACAAGTATTGTGAGCTATATCATTGAATGTGTAAACATGTTAATAAGCTCCTAATAAGAAGAATAGAATAAGTCGTTTTAATCATTTAGCGCGAAAACAAATTCTACAAACACAAGTGTGATATAACTCACGTTTAAAAAGTATCCTTTTTGGTGAATTATAGCATGTAAAATAATAAAATAATATCTACATATTTTATTTCTATAAGTTAGTAAGAAGTATGGGCTATGTCACGCTATGTTAGTTAGTTGAAATTGGCAAGGTTTATACCTCCTAAGAATTAAGGTGACAGTGCTAAGGAATGTTAGTTCTAACTAAAGCATGGAATTCTTTTAAGTCCGAATGATAGTAGAGAATGGCACTTTTGGCAATTAAATTCCAACAAAAATGTTTATGCACGTGTTCATGTTTTTGCGCTGTTGCTTGCACCTAGGCGAGTGCTGTAGTTGGGTGTAGCTCATGGGATGGCTTGGTATCGCGTTGTTGCTCCAAAAATTGCTCAAACTCCCATGGAACACGCTGTGGGCCTTGTTTTGGCGCCGACCCATGTTGGCATCCTTCTATCTCCCTTCCTACTTGCTCTCTGGGCGTGAGAATTGTTTCGCTAGTTAGGTGTTTGCTCAGGCTTTGGGGGCATGGAGTTGGTGTGACCTTAACCGAGGCAGAGTAGGTGCGGGGCGTGCTTTTAAAATGTGCGTACAGCATTAGTTCAGTCATTTGGGCCCCTGGCTGCGGTTACCGCGTCTTCGGCGCCGCGTTGCCGCGCTCTGGCATGCCGTGCGCGCCTCCGCCTTGCTGCGCTGCTGCCACCTGGACAAACCAGCCGGTCCCTTCCCGCTGTGCCATATGCCGCTGCCCTCTTAGCTTGCCACCGACGCGGCTGCACTCCATCGCTAGTCTTGCGTGTCACCCTGCCCTGCTTGTCCCGCTTGACGCCATCGGAGGGCACTGCTCGGAGTTGACCGTCATGATTCGAGCACGTCGCACTAGGCCTTCCGATCTCATCGGCTGTACTCAGGTGCATGTGTGTGCTGCTACCGGTCGGCTCTCGCCTCGTCTTAACCCACTCGCCAGCTTGTGTGCTCCCTCCTCGGTACGACTCGGCTAGAGCTCCGTGCCTCCGCCCAGCGGTTCAGCTAGCTCACGGCTCCCTGGCATGTTTGCTCGTGCCAGTAAGCGGCGTAGGGACGCCCACTAGACGCTTTGTCTCTCCCCATTCCAGTCGAGCACCACTGACCTCCAATTTGGCAGTTGCTCGCCGCCGGCCATGTCCGCCGCTGTGATCGGGAATTTGGGAGGTGAGGTAAGCAGGGGCAGTAATAGTTTGATTGCTCGTAATCCGAGGCTCACCTTGACTCTCTCCCTCTGGTGCTCGTGCTACTTTGGCCAGGCTCACCTTGACCGGGAATTTGGGAGGCCAGGGTGCTCGTGCTAATTTGGGAGGTGATGCGTCTGTGTCACGTTCGGAGCACCGCCGCGTGGTACGGGCGCATGTGGCCAGCCTACCCCAGCGCTTCCCTGTGTCTACCGTCTTTAGGGCGTCTACCAAGGTGAGCTACTGATGCCTCTTCGCCACCTTGACTCACCTGAGAGTACGTAGGTTCGGGGGAACGGCCACGCCGTCGCCGCAATTGACCGCGCCACTGCAGCTCTCTGTGTTGTGTCTCCGAGCTCCTAACCGCCACCAACCATGCGCGTTTAGTCGGGGGATGGAGGTTGGCTCCTTGTCCTCGGCGGGGCGGGCTTAGGGTGCTCGGCTCCGCCACCCATGCCATTGGCCGTCGTGCCGGTGGGCGTGGGGAGGGTCGGGGACCTCCCCATTGTAGAGACGTAAGTAGCCAAGGATTTACCTGCGAAACTCGTCTCTCGTGCAATAGTACTCGGCGATGCCGTATAATAACCAGGTAGGCTAGGGCGTTTTAGTGAAAGCGCAGCGTGGGCGCGGGCTTTTCCCGCCTACTGGGCCAACCTGTTGGCGCGCGGCCACGCTGCTCGTGGGCCGTTTCGGCTGTTGGGCCACTTGGGTCGCCGCCGGTTCCTTTTTAATTCAAAAACAATTTCTGATTTAGTTTCTGTAACAACATTGTAAATTCGATATAGAATTGTGTATGTGTTCAAAAATGGTGAAACCAATTTTGTTAGACTTCTAAAATCATGATCTAGCTACTGGTATACTGGTTCACATAGTTTCTATAATATTTTTAGGAGCGCTATAAGTAAACTAAGATGTTTAGTATCATTAGTAGATAAACTTGTAGGAACTGTTAGGAGTAATCTGTGCTAGGATTAATTCTAGAAATTTTAACAGTGCATTCCTAATATTATTATCTATCCACTGTAAATTTGGTAGCCCCAAAATAATAAGTTGCTAGGATAGTTAATGATGTCCTTTGGCGAATAAATATTAAATCAATAGAACGGAATAAGTAAAACCTTGGGTCTGTATAACTAAAATACTCTTCGGAAAATAGCACGTTACTTGGTACCCTTGATACGTGGCCTAGTGCATTAGTTCAGGAGCCAGTTCGTTAGCCTGAGAGACGTACTCGTATTTTAAGTATTTCAGTCACCGTTGATTATTTATGTCTCTATATTGTATCTCCAAATATCACAATAGGAATGACGATGGATTGTGGAGTCATCTGGAGTAGCAAATAAGACGGTGTCCTAATGAACGTGTCGCCCGTCATGGAATGCTAACCTTTGGTTATATTCTTTACCCAGGCAAGCCCCGGTGCATAACCCTATTATTCTGCACTTTATTTTATGCTTGTGCATTAGGTTTTAAGAAGTTGAATAAAACCCACTTGATATATATATATATATATATATATATATATATATATATATATATATATATATATATATATATATATATATATATATATATATATATATATATATCCTATGAGTCTTACTAGTATGATAGGATCGTATAGCGGGCTATGCTATAGGATTCCGGTAGAAGTCGAGTGATTTCATGTCACTCGCGAGAGATAGGAAATATATTATTGTTATTATTATTATTATTATTATTATTATTATTATTATTATTATTATCATATTACTCTCATATGGAATATATATAAATAATAATTGGAGATCGGGCAGAACGGGTTTAGATGGACTTGGACTTCGTTGGGCAGCAGAACGGGGCTCTGATTGCATTTGTTCCGCATGTGTCATTTAAGGACCGTTCGTTGCATTGGATTCCATAGTCAGGTCACAGACCTATTTGTCCTGAGCATATACTTGCTTATGAGAGCGGGAAGACTTGTTTCTCTCTTGTCATGGGTTCTGCCTCTTTCCGGACTGACTTTTTAGGTGGTTATATATATTGGGTTGAGAAGGTCTAAGCACCATACTGAGGCCGGGCCTGCAGTGTTGGGGGCTTAGAGTCCGAGCTTGGACAGGGACTTGGACCCCATGACAGGAATGAAACGGGTTGGTCTTGCATGTGCCTGGGGTACAAGCAAGACGTGTGTTTTTGGGGCACCCAATTGGGCACATTGATTCGCGAATCACCGTCAATTGATGGTCCGACATGACTGTAGTAAGAACTATGGAAGATGATAAAATGGTTCTGATTGCTTACCACCTGCTTGAAAGTAGCCTTGGTGCTTACATAGAAGGGTCGGTTAATGAACTAATGATGAATGCTAATAAAAAGAAATATAAGGATGCACATTTAGTAATGCTTCTTGTAGATGCAATAGACCCACAAGCCAGAAAGCCTCGCATAATTCTTGGAGTCTTTTTCTTTCCTCCTGACGGGTAAGTCTTACGGAGTACAATTGAGTACTCAAGGTTTGTTCTACCCTGTTGCAGGTGACATGTGTTGATAAGCTGACACTTATGTGTGGAAACCTCCTGGTGGGCTCAGCGAGGATTTTCTTTACCATACGGAGTAGAGCTTATTTAACAAAATCTCACCAAAAGTTTTACAAAGAAAATACTTGTAACTTGTTACTATTTCATGCTTATAAAAGTTCATCATGTTAATGTTTAACTTTTCATTAAATGGGTTCATTTCCGCTGAGCTCTGATAACATTTTATATTCCGCTGTTATAATCAAATAATAAATTACTCTAATGTTGTACTAAAAGTGATGTAAGAAATGGCAAGGATGTTGTAAGTTTTACTCTCTCATTTGTGATCCTAATGTAAAAATATGGATCTTCGAGTTCTCCCTTGCGATGTGCTCAACGGAATCACATAGTTAAGTGCTCTCTCTTAGATACTTAGTGTCTAATAGAAGACGAGTACTTGTGAGAGGGCATTAGATTCGGTGGTTCTACCACAATGCGGCTATAGTAGTCGTTGCCTCCCTAAATCCGCCAGCTGGATAGCTCCAACGACTCTATGACCGCTGCTATGGGTAGATTCGGCCATCTTCCACCAACACCACCACTTTCTTCATCAATTTCCTGCTGGAAAAATGCTCCTAAGGTTGGGCTATCAGGATCTACATCGACGCGAGATCTGGCGCCCACATCCGGGGGGCAAGGGCTGGCCATGGCCATGGCGACACTGACTGCAGCTTCTTCCCACAAGTGGCCCCGTGTGTCCACCACTGGCCAGGGGCACAGGCGCAGCCCCCTCTGCTCCGTTTGCTGGCTGGCGAGGACCGGCTGAAGGAGCACACTACCGGATCCAGGTTCTTTGCCGACGGCCAATTGCCGTCGCCAAAGGCGATTCAGCCATCGACAAAGGCTTTGCCGAAGGTTTTCCACATGGCCGTCGGCAAAGAAAGTGTCGGCAAAGACGGCTTTGCCGATGACCACGTGTCAGGCCATCGGCAAAGCTTTGCCGGCGGCCGCGCTAGCCGTCGACGAAGACGCACCCGCTGTCACGCTCACGGCGTTCTTTGCCGACGGTTGACGTGTCGGCCGTCGGCAAAGAATTTTTTTTTGAAAATTTCTTTGTCGACGGTCTTTTATAAAAAACGTCGGCAAAGAGTTTTTTTATTTATTTTTTTGTTTTGAAAGGTAATTAAATAGGGCTTTGCCGACGGCGGGCCGTCGGCAAAGTTATGGTCACTTTGCCGACGACTTCGGTGGCCGTCGGCAAAGCTAGGCCGTGCTGGGAAAATGCTCCAGCTTTGCCGACGGTTGGCCGTCGGCAAAGCCTGTTTTCTTGCATTTGTACCACGATATATTCACATTTCATCACATAAATCACAACAATAACATAAATAAACCGCATTTCAGCAACAAATGCAGTTTCAACATGAATCCATACTTGAACGTCCTCAAATCCATCCATACATGTCCAAAATACACTAAACGTGTCCAACATCAACATCGACGACTATCTAGCTCTGTGCGTCATCCCCAGGTGTCCTAGAGCCCCCACCTTGTTCGAACCGAGTCCAACCCGACTGTGTGGCTATGTACGTACCGTAGGGCCACATGTATGGCCCAGGGATGCTTGCCGGCCCGGAGTGCCCCTGCTGC
This sequence comes from Saccharum hybrid cultivar R570, assembly GCA_038087645.1. Lineage (NCBI taxonomy): Eukaryota > Viridiplantae > Streptophyta > Magnoliopsida > Poales > Poaceae > Saccharum > Saccharum hybrid cultivar. The sequence goes on along the minus strand of JAQSUU010000440.1, from coordinate 632,701 downwards.
GTCGGCGCCCCTGGCCACGAGGACCACCCCTGATGCGACGGTGGAGGAGGCCACATGAACTGCTGCGTGGGGTAGGTCGGGTAAGCTGGATAGCCCTATGGTGGAGAAGGACCTAGCGGAGGGTTAGCACCTAGAGTCGGGTTCGAACCCGCCGACGGTGACTGCACAAAGGCCAAGTTATGTGATTAGTATCTATCGGATGGCCGCACAAACTAAAGCAACAGGTAATATACTCACCGGAACAAGTCCTGAACCGTACACTAGAACTGGAACGGGAACTGGAATTGGTGGTGGAACGAAGATCGAGGGAGGAGGCTCCTGCGTTCCCGGGATCTGGGACCGGAAGTAGCCGGTTAGGTCCGAGATCTGACGCTGGTAGTGCTACATAAGTGTCGCCAGGTTCTGGTCATAGTGCTACGAAAGTGCCGCCAGGTTCTGGTCATGGGCCCTTGCCTAGGCCTCCTGGTTGGCCTGCAGCTGTGCGACCGTGGCCTGCAATATTACACCCGCAAGGTTGATGGTATATATGTGAAGGCAAGGTACATCATATGTGAAACGAGTGAACGACGAATGAAACTGCACTTACCTGAAGTGCCGCCATCATCTGCACGCTGCTCTGCTGCCGAGGCGCTATGGGGATTTTCGATCCGCCCGTTTCTGCGTCGGCTCTTCGGATCTCGCTCAGTGTCGGAGCCTCGTCGATGGCACTGTTGGCCAGAGCGTACCGGCGGTGCTGCTTCCCTCCTCCCATCCTCATCACGAGGTCAGTGTCCAGGGGGGTGGTGGTGCGGTCGAAGTCAGGCCCATAGCGTTGGCGACCTGCGGTGGTGTACTTGGCGAGCTTGTCGTAGACGTTCGGGTCGATGTAGGCCTCGGGCCCTTCCGTCGAATCGTAGACGTTGGACGACGCTTTTGCTCTGTCCTTGTGAGAAAGGGCGTACCCCATGAACTCGTTGATGTCCTGCCCCGGATGCGCCTCCTTTTGCGAGGAAAACACATTGCCGTTACAAGTAGTGACAATTGAGAGCTATAATAAATGGATCAACAGAAGCATACCCATCTTTCCTACCATATAATAGGTGAAGGATAGGTCCTAATCCCACCCGAGGATGCGTAGATGAGGTTAGCTTCCATGCTCCGCTCCCGTCCAAGACAGAATTTCGGCAGCACCTCCCCGCTATTCTCCCGATACACGTCCCGACAGGGAGAGTGTGTATCCGAAGAACAATGGGGAGGTGCTGCCAAAACTCCGACTCGGACAGGGGCAGAACATGGAAGCTAACCCATCTATGTGATGTCAGATGTCGAAAACTCAGACATCTCCACATGTGATCAAGTGTGATCACATGGGAGATGTCTGAGTTTCCGACATCCGACGTCGCAACTTGCTCCAAACATTTTTAAATTTTTATCATAGCCTTCACATGTGATAACAACATGACTCGTCAAGTTTCGTCAAATTCGGACTTCGTTTGGATTTTATATAATTTGAAAACACTTTTCGCGCACGTAACTCGTCATGTTATGACACCAACATGGTCATAATTTTATGCGAGGTCCTAGATATGGCCTCAACATACTCCGAACATCATGAATACTATTTTTTGAATCAACAAATTTCATTATTTCATATACCTGCAGTTCAACTTTAGAGTTGCGGGAAAAATTCAAAGAAACAAAAAAATGAACCAAATATAGCAAAAAAAGTCAAAATTGTCCCAACTTTTAAAATTGGGATGTATTTGGTGTAGGAATGCACCATGATAAAAATTGAATGAAAAAAACAAAAAAAATTACTCTTTGCCGAGGGCCGCAACTGGCCCTCGGCAAAGATCCTATGCCGACGGCCAGAGTACGTGGCCGTCGACAAAGGAGGGTTTCTTTACCGACGGCCTGACTTTTGGCCGTCGGCAAAGGGGACGGCGTGGGCTACCGTTAGCCCTGGCCTCCTTTGCCGACGGCCGTTCTTTACCGAAGGCCCGACCGTCGGTAAAGAGGATCTTCGCCGATGGCTTTTATTTGCCGACGGTCTGGCCGTCGCAAAGATTTTCTTTACCGACGTTCTTTCTTCGCCGACAGCCTGGCCGTCAGCAAAGAGTTCTTTGCCGACGGCTTGTTTTCCAGACCGTCGGCAAAAAAACCGTCGGCAACCAACTTTTTTCCGGTAGTCAAGGCGTCCAAACAGTGTCGCTCCTCTGGCTAGCTGGCCAGGGCCAGTCCCAGCCACTCCAGCCTCCCCAGCAGCTAGCTCTAGCTGCCCAGGGCAGGCCCGGCTGGCCCGGCCACGGCTACATCGACCAACAGCTAGCCAAGGCAGTCTACTCATGAAATACAAGTTCTTCCTATATATGGTTTAGTTTAGTTTAGTTTAGTTTAGTTTTTTAGTGTTTCAGGGCTAAAACGCCCCGGTCATTGCATTATCATAAGGACATGGAAACAGTTTGAAGCATTCAGTGTTCATCACCCATACACACATAATCTCCACCACCTCCGTCCTTTAAGAAACTGACTAACAGCAGCTAACAAGATTACATCTTCCACCCATCAGCAAACTGTAAGAGACTAAGCCGTTTCCCTTTATCTGCAACACCTTAAGATGAGTAGTCCACCAGAAGATCAGCAACTTTCGTTGGGAACTTCTTCTGCTTCCAGTCTAGCGCCGTCTTGTACAGGATTCTGTTCCTCTCACCCTCCACCTGATTCAGCAAGTCAATCTTAGAGGACTGATTGCCAGCGTTCTGAGCCTTTCTAGCTTGGAGTTGAATTCCGGTCTTCTCTCGATTGGACAGAGTAAGTTCCAGCCTTGAAGCATGGCCAAAATTAACATCAGGAGGGACTGCACACTCCTCCATATAGTTCCCTAGTTTAGTTTAGTTTTTAATGTCGTTGCTCTGATGATGAGACACGTAATCGATCTATATAGTGCATGCACATCGTTTGGGCTGGCATCGATGGTTCTGAGTATCTCGTATCTGAACAAATACATAAAAAGCTCAGTCAACCTAGGTTACAATCGCAGAAAAAAATTAAAACACAACGGTGAAAAAATTTTAAATATAAAAACTATTAATAAAGGTGGCATAATTGGGACGACTGCCTTCGTTAATCATTAGCAAATGGCGACATCTTAATAATGTTGCCCCTGGTAAACATTAATAGAGGTCGGCGTCTTAGAGACGTCACCTCCGTTAATTAGGCTACCGGACCGACCGACACATGTGTTCTGACCGTCTCTGGTACTCCTTTCTCTAGTACTATCTCCATAATCTTTTATAAACTTATGATAATTGATAGTATATTTGATTAAAAATCAAACAGTATTAAGTTTGTATTAAATTTTTAAAATTATTAGTTAATTTATTGATAAAATATTTTAAAGTTTGAATCTTGGTATGCGCATGCGTCTTATAAAAGATCATAGAGGGGGAGTAGTGCCCATTGAACAAATCTACGAGGGCAGTTCCAATAGTGGAATATTTTATTCAACAAGGAGAGAGAATGATAAGCTCATGTGTCTATGCTTACACATTTTATTCAACAAGGAGAGAGAATGATAAGCTCTTCATGAAGAGCTAAGCTCGTACATTTAACTATGCCTCATGTGTCTATGCTTACACATTTTTTGATCTATACTCTTATTTCATTTTTCATCTTTTTTTAAGTTTATATAAGCTAGCAAGATGACTCTATTGAGGGTGCCTTGTATCCATCAATATACAGTCAACTGCATTCAACGATTCCTCACCTCCAAACCACAATTGTAGCTTTATAATTGTGTTGCTGAACAAGGATGTACCATTAAAAGTGCTTGTACAAAGAAAAAGAATTAACTGGTGCTCAGCATCGCAAATGCATAGCAGCATATAGCTAATCAGAAAACCTACCTAGTCGGTCGTTTGCAAATTGCAATCCATCAGGCACGAACGGACGACCGTGCATGCCGGTCAGCCGGTGCGTACCAGCTAAATGCAAGGCGGCGGCGCCACAGCCTCACCGCCGGCAAGCGGGAGCCGCAACCGGCCGAACTGCTCGCACCCGTCGTCGCCAATCTCGGTGAACGCCTCGACGAGCCGTGGCACGATGCCGCTGAGCGCGAGCCTCAGTCCTGCGGAGCACGGCCGCCACCCGCCCTCCCCCTCCCCCTTCGCCGTGGCGCGGGCGTCGGCATCGAGCGTGCCGACGGGGCAGCCCTGCAAGTACTCCTTGCACGCCCGGAGCACGAACCTGTCACGGCGGCGGAAGTGGCCTGCCACGAGCGCCTCGTACCCCTCCAGCGCTGGCGGCCGGCGGCGCAGCAGGTGGAGCATGGTCCGGAGCGTGAGCATGTAGGCGGTCTCGGCGTTAGGGATGAAAACGGACGGAAACGGACGAAAAAACCCTATTTCTACTTCCGTTTCTATATTTTTTGGCGGAAACGGGAGCGGGTTCGGAAAATGCGGGTTCAAAAACGGAATCGGAATATGCGGACATACGGAAACGGACAAATACGGATGGAGAGCAGGAAAATTAAATTAAGATAACATAATCTAATATTCTCAAAGTATACATATATAAAGTTATGTAATAATATATACAAAGTTTAATATTCATTTAGATGCTATGTACGTGAACATAACATGCATATTTAGTGATTCGTAGTTATATTAACATAGCATAAGGACACGTAATTGTTGAACATGTTGAGCATAGATTGAAAACGGGATAAATACGAGTCTATTCCGTATTAAAACGGGATTACTCGGAAACGAACGGAAAACACCATTTTCTACTTCCGCAAATATAAAAACGGGATCTTGCAAATACGAAAACGGACGGAAAAATATGAAAAACAAAACGGGACGGTACGAGAAAAATTCCGTCCGTTTTCATCCCTACTCGGCGTAGGGGAGCGCGTTGCGGGCGCCCTGCGGCGTGCCGAGCTGGTAGCCTGGTACGCGTAGTCGGGCTCGTTGTAGTAGGGCTGCGCGGTGAGCACCAGGCCCTGGAGGGAGACGACCAGCTGGAGGAGGAGGACGCTGGACCTGGCCGGCGACCAGTGCTCGGGGCCGGGCCCCTCGCCGGCGGCGTCGAGCAGGCTCAGGCACACGCCGCCCGTGTCGTCCAGGTTGGGGTTCAACCAGAGGCCGAAGGAGTGGTAGTGCACCAGCGGCGGCACGGCCGGGTACGATGGCGGCAGCTGCATGTCGAAGAAGAAGAGGCCGTCGTGGTACGGCGTCCCCGCCGCGCCCACCATTGCTGCCCGGAGCAGGTCCGTTCGGTCCTCGAAGGCTCGTACGTAGATGGTGTCTGCATGCATATGCATATACATTGTGACACACGTTTAGATATTGGCACAATTACTTATCTTTGTGCGCCCTCTTTCTGTATTTTTTTAACGTAAAATATACTTGTCTGTCGCACAATGTGCCTGGCAGGTTGTTTTGTAGGATTTCCCATTCTTTTTGTACTCTCTTGGTCCATTTCTTCACATCACCGGTGCCCTGTGTCAGTGTATATATATGCATGAAAATCTTTAAAACATGCAAGTAATGCCTATGTATGATGAATATAACATGGACAATTCTGTACAAGTAGTAACACAGTCGGTTTCTCCCAAAAGTGAAACTCAATCTCATATAAATTCTAACGATTCAATATAAAGTATGTGCGCCTACATGATTCATATTTTACATCTCCTTACGCAAGCGAGTACAGTTTTTTCAAAGACCATATACATATCAATTAAATCTTATTTTACTATAGCTAATTAGAGGCACCCAACAAAGTCACTGTTAATTCTCACGAGACACCCTAGAAAAAAGGATTAATGCTATAAATTCTCACAATGAAATTAATATATATAGGATAGGATTCAACTCGGTAGACTCCTCACATCTATATTATGTTTTTGTAAAAGCTTAGCTACATTGTTAGTATGAAAAAAAAATAAACCAATATACCATAAACAAACGTCTAATATACTTCGTCCTCTGTCCCAACGTAAGTTCACATCTCCCACTTCAAGGAGTCAACCAATATTAGGTTTGAGCAAATATATAAAAAAATATTAATATTTATGATACAAATAGACATCATTAGATTAATCACATAATGTATTTTTATAGCAAAACTATTTAGAGATATAAACGTTAATACTATTTTCTATAAATCTAGATCGGTTGGCTCCTCGAAATACGAGATGTATATTTATTTTGGGATGGAGGAGGGAGTACCATCGTCCCTGAATAAATCAGTTTTTAGAGTTGTCTAAAGTCAAATTTTTACAAGTTTGACCGAATTTATAGAAAAGAAAAACACCAAGGTTTATGACACCAAATTAGTGTCTTTACATAAATCATAAACTATATTTTCATAATATGTTTTTATATCACTACTATTGTATTTTTTCTATAGACCTAGTCAAACATTAAAAAAAGGTTTAACATAGAACAGCTCTAGGAATTGATTTATTCAGAGGAAGTATTATAATTATAAGATTGTAGCAAGTGTAAGGGAACAGATTTATTATAGAGAGATGGGCAAGTAATAACCAAATCAATTATGCATGCGCACCTGCTCCTTGTCATGTTGGAGGAAACGGTGATCAGGTGGGCACTGCGTGACGGCGAACTGTGGGAAGTGAAACAAGTCATCACCACTGGCAACATTATCTGCTGCTGCCTTCTTCTTAGGGGAGCCATGGCCATCACCATCAACACCCCCTTCGCCGCAGCTCGCTGGGCCAGCAACAACCCCAGCGGGCACGTCGACGTCGACGGTCTTCATCATCTCCATTGCTGCCGGCACTAAGCTTGCTGGTGGCAGTTCATGGACAGAGGCACTGTCGATGGCATTGGCAGAACCATTATCACCAGCGTCGCCTTCGCCTTCGCCGTCGTTCTCGTTGCCCTAGTAGGATCAAACGTAAGATTGCCACTTGCCAGTAGAGGATTTATAATATGATGACGCACACAATGTATATATATGCTGGGGAATTGCTCCGGTACTCCTCCTAAAAATGGCACGAATCTCAAAGCAGTCCATTAAACTAATTAATCATTTTCTTATTGGTTCTTTGCCTTGGTCACGGTTACGTTGGGCTCAACCAGTCCAACCCAGCCGAGAGTCCAGCCCTCAGCAAACCAAATCGGCTCTCATCTGCGGCTGCACTTTCCGAGCAGCGGTGGCCGGCGGACCAAGCCAAGGGCGGCATGGCAGCACCTCCTTTCCCTCCTTCCCCGATCCCATTCGTTTGCTGGCAGCCGGCAAGGAGGTTTGGCGACGCCATTCGTTTTGGCATGCCCGCGTGAGGAGGTCCGCGCCTCTATCCAGTCCTCGACTGGGCGGCTTGTGAGGACTGACAGTAGATGGAATCAACCAGGCTGAGTTTCTCAGCTTTCTACAGAAACACAGTCCCAGCAATGACATCCATCACAAGAAGTAGAGCAACCGTGATTCAATTTGCGGGGCTTTGAAGAACACTTGCTTCTCGACAATAATCTGCCAATTTGCTGATGAAGATACAACAATCGCTATGCCGATGAAAGCACAAGCAAGTAGCTTTGTTGTGTCACTATTTGGGACAAGATCCCCCACAGACAACTGAAGTCATTGTGAGAACTAAGCATAAGGTATCGAACATTCTATTAGTTCTCATTGCAAATATCTGATCCATGACAACGTAAAAGATGATCCAAGTACAACATCACTTAATACGTTTTAGAATGTGCCTAGTTGCCACAAAACCATGTCTATTTTCCTCAGAACCTATAAGCATAATAACAGCGTGGATGGAGGCTCGGACCACTTGACTGCCGCTGCTCGGGAATGGTCGCTGCTGTCTCCTTCAATGCATCAATGGAGCCGCACCTGTGCACAGGGCTCTTTCCCTGGGCTCTCACCATCAGCTCATTGTGCTGGTCGGTCTCGCGTTGCTGGCTGCTGGCAGCAGTGGGTACGGCGCCTGTCGACCGTGGCGTCTTCCTGCTTGCTGCTGAGTAGAGAATCTGAGTTGTCAACGTTGTCGTAAAAAAATAAAACTCCATCTGAGTGTAGATCTTCTTGATCACATCCTCCATGGAGTTGATGTACCTGAAAAGCATTGGAAAGTTCAGCTATATTACTACACAAACTCTGAAAATGAGAGCAATATATCGAAGTAAAATGTAACAACTTAAAGTGAAAAACGAATTGATCAGCCTCATCTTGTTTCCATGGACAAGATTAATTTAGTAATTCTGTAACTATTCACTTAACAAAAAGAATAAATAAAAGATTTAAAAACACATTTATACAGTACCCATGATCATGAAGACCAGCAACTCACATTTATCATATTTTATCAACATCATATCTCGATTTTGCTGAAATATTGGAGCTTCACTTTCTGAATCAAGCAAACAAAGGATAAGAAACATGAGAACATAAAGTTGCCTCTTCTGGCATAGGTAGTAAGTTTAACCTTACACGATTAGAATTACATGAACTTCAACGCTAACATCCACTAAGACAGTATAGTAAACAACATTGACATGCACTAAAATCATAGGAACTAAGTGATACCTGGACTGTATGTTCTTTTCAACATACTCCTTCTGTCCCGGTTTAAGTGTCGTTTTCGGTTTTTGTGCCACAAGTTTGACTCGATTTGTAGAAAATACGTGCAACATTTGTATCTCCAAATAAATTTATTAAAAAACTAGATTCAAAGATTTTTCCAATGATATCAATTATGTATCATAAATATTAATATTTTTTAATATATATTTTGTCAAAGTTGTTTCTCGGGAAGCGAAAGCGACATATATTTTGAGACGGATGGAGTACTCAACAATACTGTCAGACTGAAAACAATCCCCATGGAGATTGATATCAATAAAGTGCACTGTATAACGGCAAAGCAGTATACATTATTGCAGGCACAAAAGGTTTTGTACTAACGATTTCACCCATCAACATCCCAACCACTAGATACTAAAATGCGGTCTGTTACTCTTACTGACGCAAACGAATGGAGCGAGCTGGCCTGCCTCAAGGGAGTCGATCTCCTTTAGTAGCCGCCATCGAAGCAATCAGAACAAATCGGATTGAAGGGAAGGGCTCACCGCGCCGCCACCCTTATCCGCTTGGTCATGACCCTGCAGTTGTCGTCGCCGCCGCCGAACCTACCCCCATCGAGGATGTCACCTCACACCAAATCGAACAACACCCCCAATCGAGGACGTGGATGGAGGTGTGGACCTCCTCACGCGGGCACATCAAAACGAACGGCGTCGCCGAACCTCCTTGCCGGCTGCCAGCACAAGACGAAATGAGACCCGGAGAGGAGGGGGAAGGAGGTGCCGCCCTTGGCTCGGTCCGCCGGCCGCCGCTGTTCTGCACGGAACAAGGGATGAGAGAACCGATTTGGTTTGCTGAGGGCTGGACTCTGGGCTGGGTAGGACTGGTTGAGCCCAATCATGACCCAGACAAAAAATCAATAAAGAAAATGATTAATTAGCTTAAGAGTGCTTTGAGATTCGTGCCACTTTTAGGAAGAGGAGTACCAGAGAATCGTATGCTAGAGCACATTGAGATGCATGTATTTTTTTTTTTTTGAAGAAACCGGAGGGGCCGAAGCCCCTACTGTCACTGTGACGGTAGCGGCAGGTTCTTCTTCTTCTTCAAACATGTCCTCCTCCGCTGCCTTGTCGACGGCGTTATTGTCCACGACGGAATATGCTTCCACTAACTCTACCTCATAAGGCAACACCTGAAATTTAATTTTCACGTCCATCAACTGAAATTATCGGGATAATTTGTCATTATCACGTGAAAGTCATGTAGATGCACCCTGCGGTCAACAGCTCCGATCCAACGTTTAATATTGAGAACTACTTGTTTTGCTATATATATTTTATTAATATATATTTACTATAGACAGATCAGGTTTCATAGTAGACTATGCCGATATTAAAAAAACAAATATTTATTATGGAATCATAAGCTTATGGACTTGGGCGTAGGCCTTTCTTTGTCAACCTTGGCTCCAAACTTGCCTTCTTTGTTTCCAAACTTGAGGGTATCAAAATATATTTCATGAAAAAAATCTAATGAAACTAAGTTAATGTTCTAGATATTTGACTTAATCAAAGTAGGAAAATTTGACTCATATAATACAAATTGACAAAAACTAAAGTGAACTGATAATTTGATAAGAAGCATGACTAAGGGCTTTTTTTCGATACGAGGGCTAATTGCTAGCTAGCTAAAAATAACATAAATTAGCTTTAGTACATCTAAATAGGAGAGCTAATAGGTGATGTTAATTTTTAGCCCCAACCAGTAACTAGCAATGTATATCAAACATAACTTAGGTATTAACAAAGGATTAATAATATCACACGAGATGAATTTTTAGCTAACCTTTGACGTGTTGCCGTCTCCCCACTTGACCAGGACATGTGAATCAGAAACATCAACAACGTGGCCGACCCATGAAAGATCGGCGTCGGCGGCATCCGCATCCGCTGCTGCTTCCGTGTCGTCGCCAACAATGCGTACGACAACATCTCCATAGAAGACGCCGTGGTTGTAATCCCTGGCCAGATCGTACGCGCTCACCACGGTCGTCGTCTCGTCCGCCACCGTGGGCTCCTCCTCCTCGCCACCCGGCACCGGGCTGCTGAGCCACGACACGGGCACGGTCTGGTCCTTCCAGTTGACGTCTCTCACAATGCCGACGCGAGGCACCGCTGCCGCCGCCGCCGCCGGTCCATCCTCGATGGCGTCCAGGCTGACGACGCGCTGCCCCGGGAAGAATACCTCGGCGTGGCTGTCTAAGTGGACGAGCGACGCCGAGGGAACGCCGTGCCGCCGCGTGCCGTCCTGCTACAGCACGTCGACGGTGGTGCTGGTGTCCGTGACGACGGACATGGGCGGTGTAGTAGCGGCGGCGGTCGGCGGCGTCGTCAAAGCGTCGGCGTCGCGAAGGAAGCAGCGGTCGCCTATGCCCCAGAAACAAAGGTTGTCGGAGCAGAAGAAGGCGAGGTCGCGAGCGCGCTGCTGCGGCGGCGGCGCGGACGCCTGGACGAGTTCCAGGCGCTTGGTGCCACCCAGGGGCGCCGACGCGACCCAGAACACGAGCACGTCGGCCAGCTCCACCCTGGCGACGGTGCCCTCGATGCGGGTGCTCTGCCAGCAACCGCTGAGCCACCGCGCGGCTGTAACTTTCTCTACCGGTATTTTAAAAATCTCGGTGGTCACCGATAAACGGGAATATAGGATATATCGAAAATTTATCGGTGATAGAAATAAAATTTCGAAAGAAATTTAGACAAAAAATGACTCATTTTTGTTCAGGAAAGCATATAGATCATTTCTAAACAATCTAACATAAAAAACTAAATAAAACATATTATCAATTGCTTATTCAATGATGAGGACAGTGACATGGCTAGAGCGTACTTAGCAGGGGCGGATTTGGGCCTGGGGACAGTAGGGCCGCGGCCCCAGGCGTGGCCCAAATAGCTCCTTGTAATATAGGTATTCTTTTGGCCCGGCCCTAGGCGTTGGGCCATTCCCATCCGGCCTAGCAAGCAATCAGAGAGATATGAGAGAGGAGCACACGGACAGGAAAAGGAGCATCGCAAGTGTAGCCTGACTACGCGTCCCTTCACGCGGAGCTCCTCAGTTGGGCCGCCCCTGCTGCAAACTCTAGGTCTGCCGCCACCGTGCCGGTCACCGCCCTCTCACCAGTCGCCACCATCTCTCTGTCCTCCCATGGTGGTGCAGCCCGCTGCCGCCGCCCGAGCCTTGCTGATCGGCCGCACCTCAGCCGAGGCCGAGCGGGCGAGGGGCAGACCCGGTGCCAGGGCGAGCTACCGGCAGCGGCAGACCGGCGTCACTGTGTGGCCATGGCCCGCGTGGGCAATGGGCAGGCCTGCAGGCTGCGGCTGCAGCGGCTCATCTACTCTGTTAATCGCCGTTTGAACACAACAACAAGGTAATAAATTCCCTATTCTCAAATCTAAGTCGTGTTTTTAAGTTGGAGTCTTCGGATCTAAAATTTCTGGATGACTAATTGATTAGATTGATTTTTGTAGATCTGCACAATGAAGAGCACCAAGACATTAAAGATATTCTATACCATTTCGAAGAATTGAAGTTTTGGGTGAAAAAGTTACCTCCATTGTCTCAAAACCAGAGCAAGTGGTATGTTGCATTGATACATTCCATGTTTCCATTCTTAATTTCCTAGTAATTCCTAGTTTCCTACCATTTTTGTATTGCTAATGTTTTTAAGTACTAAACTTAAGGTTCGTATGCTATTGTTGATGAAGGTGTGAGAGGGAGGACGAACCAAGCCATCACTAGTTTGGTATTCTTTTAATCACTTTTCTTCTTTTTATCAATTATATTGTATATTCAAGCATGGAATTGATATCATCTAAACCTATGCATTTATGAGTTACTTTTGTTATCTATCGGTATTAGATCCGGTGCGTGTAGAATTTTGGGCCGATGTGGACGGTATTACTATATACCTATTTTGACAGTGGCCCTAGGCGTCGAAATTGACGAGCTCCGCCACCGGTGCTGAGCGTGTTACGGCGATGGCAACTTGAACTTAGAAGAGAAGGGGAGAGAAAATTAAACATGGATTAAGGTTAGAGTATTGGGTGGGTTTTGACGTCTATTTGGATGATAAAATTTTTAAAATGTGAAAATTTTGGACGATAGAGGAAAAATTTCGGACTCAGCCGATAAACGGGATATCTCGAAAATTTCGAATTCTACCGGCCGATATTTTTTTCCCTGCCTGGAACACGGAGGCGTCGCCGACGCGGACGGGCTGTCCCGGGTAGAAGAGGCTGTCGCAGTACGGGTCCGGGCGCATGCCGCCGCTGCTGTGGCGCTTCGTCACGGAGGGGACCCTGCAGACGGCGCCGTCGTCGAACCGCACGTCGACGTCGACGGACACGTTGAGGACCCGGCCGAGCCACGGCCCCGACGTGACGAAGTCGCCCTCGACGAGCTCCGTCACGCCCCGCAGCCGGGACTGCGCACGCCAATGGCGACCACCACCACCTTGTCGGAGCCGGCCGAGTCGGAGTCGACCAGGTCGACCACCGTGTCCACGGCCGTGACGACCCCGGCCTGGCCGCCGGGGTCCGAGTTCCACGCGACCATCTGGGCGGGGTGGAAGAAGGCCCTGTCCACGACGGTGAGGTCGTCACGCTCCGCGTGCACCACGGCGCCGCCGACGCACAGCACGGCGAGCTTGCCCTCGGGCGTGCCGGGCCGTTCCACCACCAGCCCTCGGTCGGCTGCTAGTGCTTGGGAGTTGAATGTCACGTGATCCCCAATGGCAGCTGTGGATTTCTTCGCCGTGCCGTCGTCCGCCATTGCTTAATCAATGTAGTATAGCTAATCTAATTCAAATCTAATAATCTAAGGAAAAAAAAACAAGCAACAATTTTTGACCACGCATCATTCATATTTATATAGTGCATGGATCTTGTTTTTTTTTAGCAGAAAGTGCATGGATCTTGTAGTAGTCAATCGGGGCTCGGGAGCTAGAGTTTGTAAAATTTCCGTGTCCAAACGGGCTCAAGCTTACCAAAACACTTGACGAAAAGACAGAAAAAAAAGCAGACAATACCCGCCTGGAGAGGAGATGACAAACGGCCCGCTTAGTCAAGCGGGCTCAGCCCAGTGGAGAAAAGGAGCTTCGGCCGGTTTGGGAGAGAACAACAGAAGAGAAACAAAATGGGGAGGCACTAGCGCTCGGACGTCCAACACTCGCAGCACGCCTGGACGCACCTCCTAGTCGAACCGAACCATGGTCCAGCTCTCAGTCATAGACCAACTGCAGCCCACCCCCGTCCGCCTTCACCCCGACCTCGTCTGCCCCCGCCCCACGCGTGCACTCCGCCCGTCTCTGGGCTCGCCAGTCGCCCTTGACCCCTCCTCTCTCCGCGTGGGCGGCACTCAGGAGCTGGGATGAGCAGTTGAGGACGAGCCCAGCGTGCCCCGTCCGTTGGCCCCAGCGCCCTCGCCCGTCGGTCCCGTGCCGAATAACATAAAACACTTGCAACATGAATGGAACATAAGACTGAAAAAAGATGAGACATTTGGAAACATGCTTTTGCAATATGTGTGTGAAACACATGAAACATCCAAAATAAAACACTTACAACATGATACTACTTGCTGCAACATAAGACTGAAACAACTTAAACATTTGGAACATATTGTTGCAACATATGTAACATCCAAATAAAAAACGATTACAACATACATCTGGAAATAAATGAAACATTTTGAACAAACACTTGCAACATGCCTTTGAAAACACTTGCAAGATATGCAACATGCATGTGCAACATTCTCGATCTACTTCTGCAACATTAAGATAAAACAATTGCAACATACATCTGGAAGGCATGAAACACTTGAAACATATATATGCAACATAGGGGAGAGGAAGGCCGAGCCGATCGATTCTAGCCGTCAGGGTCAGAGCCGGCAGCCAGCCACGGCGCGCGAGCACCATTAGCATTGTCCGCGCTCGTGGGTGCCCTTGGCTCGGTCAGGGAAGACCTGAGGCGGCACGGCACATGCACTGCCCCAACGGCCATGGCGGGGTCAACGGTGTGCGCAATGACGATGGGAGACGGATGGAAGGACGGTAAGGGAGCGAGCGGCACAGGTGTCTGGGATGGGCACGCGGCGCAGCCAACGATGGGGCACGGGGCGGTGGGGCACGGCGTGACAGCTGACGAGGCGTGCGGTGGGGAAAGGGGCGCGGACAATGAGCGGCCACGCTGCTTCAAGGTCGGGCGAATAAGCACGAAGGAGTGGCGGGACAAGCGGATAAGCGCGAGGGAGTAGGGTTTTGTTTGGGGCTGCTCCTGAGGAGTCACGTCCGGACGGAAGTCATAGACGGACGTCCGAGTTGGATCATTTCTGAACAACAATGAATTAGGCTCAGCCAAATTAGATTTGAGTTCCATAATTTTTTTTAAAAAAAAACTGACTCGACCGAAACCTACTGAATTTGAAGTCATAATTTTGCACTATAAAACACTTGTGCTGTTAACTGAGCATGAATACGACAAACAACATTGTATAACAGATACCAGACATTTTTTTTGGCAAAAACATACTTTATATAATTTTTAAATGGTCAGCTATTAACTTAATGTTGGAAAGTTTTAGAAATATATGAGAAACGGGCCCCGGTTAACTAAATGGTTAGTCAGAAACACCCGAGTGACCGGAGAGGAGACGACAAACGGGGCCCTGGTTAGTTAGATGGGCTCGGCCCAGTGGAGAAAAGGAGTTTCGGCCGGTTTGGGAGAGAACAGGGGAGAAATAAATTGAGTTGGGCTCAGCTAGAAGAGATTTGCTCTCTCAAAAAAAAAAGCTAGAAGAGATTTGAGTCCCATAGTTTTTTTTTCCTGCTAAAAAAAAGAGTCCCATAGTTTTTTTAATATAAAAAAATGACTCGAACGAAACCTACCAAATTTCGAAACTAGAGTTTTGCACTATACTCACTAATACTGTTAATTGAGCATGAATACGACAAACGAAATTGTATAACAGATACTAGACATTTTTTGGCAAAAACATATTTTATATAATTATTAAATGGTCAGCTATTTTTTTTAGAATTATTAACTAAATGTGGAAAGCTTTAGAAATGTGAGAAACCTTTTTTCTAACACAATGTGAGAAACCTATTAGTTTACTTATTAGTGTCCACTATTCACACTAACACTCCAAAATAGGAAACTTTCGGGCTGTGACAGGAAAATTCTGTATACAAACACGTACTTACGCCGGTGATACAACTCCATCGTCTAGTACAGGTGTACACCTCTACATGGTTTCAATCGTGCACGATTACACAACGGCTAAGTGGCTAACGTCTTCCGGCCAGCTATCACCGTCGTCGAGCTGTCCCCGTGGAGACCACGTGCACGGCCTCCGACGCGTGCACCGAGGCAGGGAAGAGCCGCCGTGCCACCGCGGTGGGCGTCGACGACGTCGAGGACGATGGTGATGACGTTGGCGGCGCGGCAGCAGCTGGAGAGCGCTCCCTGGCAAACCTCCCGGCAGACGCGGAGCCGAAAGCCCTTCTCACCATCGGCTGCTGGTGCTGGTGCTGGTGCTGGTGCTGGTGCTCCGGCGTGGTCGGCTCCGACGATACCCCGGGCCTCCTCGACGGCAGCCTGCGCATGCTTCTGTCCGGTGTCTGCATCACATCACAGGCAGCCAAGGCAGACAGCCTCAACTCTCAATATCATGACAATATAATTTAGGAATTTTATTTGAAGAATCTAATCAAACAGAGCATTAAGGATAGGCTGGCTATCTGTGAAGGATGTAGGAAGTTTATCGAGGAATGGTTCAGTTTCTGTGCTCTATATGGGGTTCAATGAATCAGCAGCATTCAGAAGCAGTCAAAAACCTCTAGTTTTGGAGAGACCCCTTTCAGGACGGCCAGCTTCCTCTCAAATGAGTTGCCAACCATCTGCATACACAACAACAGAAACCAGACTTGTCATTTGGTGACTTTGTTTATATGCAGTTATGAATTGGACAGATGCGGTTTATGAGATCTTGAATTATCCACCATTTCCATTTGTGTGCTCTAAACTTACAGATGATTGCTTTGAATTGTCCCAGTTGTTGAAGAAGTTGGTGAAAAATACAGGCTCGTCCCCTTCTGTGACAGCATACACCGTCGTTTCGATCGATCTTCCTCCACCGTGAAGAACGCCATCCTGAAGGAACATCTGCAGGAATGTAGAAACAAGCAGAGAACTTCAGTTTCAAGGGGCATTGTTCCTGAATCAATAATAACAAATCTTAGTTCTGAAGCACTACTGACCTTGCCAATATTGAGGGCTTGCTCCTTGGATGTAATACCCGAGTGTAGCCCAACCCAAACGTAGATTTCTTCATTGCAGTCCAGAATCAACGTCTCTTCAGTTGCCAGGTCGTCCTGACAGAAGCTGTATACCTCCTTGACCTTAAAGATACGAACAAAAGCAGGGTTTATTTGGCATTTGCTTCAGATCCTCCAAGTTAATAGTTAGCCGGTAATTGGAAGGTGTAAGGTACCACTCACCTTGAGCAAACCTGCAAAGAGATCATCCTTTAGGCTTAGAGATGCATCTATGCAATTATATTATCTATAGTTTATTGTAAAATATCTGCATACCTTGTTCAAATCTACAAGCATACAGATATGGATCTGCAGGCCAACCCTTCACGCGCTTTTCTTTCGAGTACTCCGATCGTCCTCCCAAAGCTTTCCAGAAGTGATCCGGTTCAGAGCCTTCTCTGACAACCAAGGACTGTTTCATCGGCTGCAAAAATGGTGCTACAATAGTTCAGAAGAGATTGTATATGGTCCGTAAAGATTCAACATCATCACTGAGAAGAAAAGAAGGATTTGCATGCTGTATTCTCCTTACACACAACTTGCTCATCATCATGTCAAGTATATTATGATCGTTTGGTGAAGAGAGGCCTCCTAACCAGGTAAGGAACAAACCGTTGTCTTGCAAAATATAACAGTGTGAGGAATTAAGTGAACTTGCAACCTGCATTTAGTTAAGTAATCCATGTACAACAAAAGATTTAGAGCAGCATCAAAGTAATTTATGTATGATTAAGGCTATGAAGCTCACTGTGTGTATGGCCCTTATTTTTACCAAACTTACCAGATCAACTTGAATGGCTTGCACACAATCATGTTTAAGTCCTTGAACACGGAATAGGGCGACTCCTTCCTTCTGATGATATCCATTTCTAGGATTTTTCTGTAGAACAGCACTCTTATATGCAGCACTCCTGCCCCCCTGGAAAGAAAATAAG
This sequence comes from Saccharum hybrid cultivar R570, assembly GCA_038087645.1. Lineage (NCBI taxonomy): Eukaryota > Viridiplantae > Streptophyta > Magnoliopsida > Poales > Poaceae > Saccharum > Saccharum hybrid cultivar. The sequence continues at coordinate 614,851 of JAQSUU010000440.1, read as the reverse complement.
ACAAACAAATTCAAATATTAATATACAACAAAGTTTTGCACTGACTCAAAGTATTAATTTCCTTGTTATGCATTCACTCTACTCCTATTCTTCTAATTAATATTCAAGCGCATTGACTGCAGAACAAAACACTTATGAATGCGCATCACGTACCTTGAATATGATTAGTGACTTGAACACTGAGAAAAACAATTCTGGTTCTCTGCCCTCGAAAACTTGTGCCTGAGATACATTTTGCAAATGAAATGATAACAGAGAAAGCGTAGAGATGTGTGTATTCTTTTTAGGGGTAAAGGCTAAATTAACTGACCACAACTGGATGCCCTTTGACTGAATCAGCCATGATAGACATTAACGATGTTGCCAACATGCTATCGTCCTGCAGATAAATGCACAGACTAAGTTAAGTAACATGCAAAACACTGAAATTGCACTACATGTATGTGCCAACAGAAACAAGCAATAGATCTGGATCTTAATAGTTGTGGCCCATACTTTGAACAACCTTTTTTCTGATATATCAATAGGTTCCATGCACAGAATGACAAAGAACGTACCTTTACACTATTCTTACCGGACCAAGCAAAGAATAAATGGTAATCTTTTCCATCTTCAACATAGCTGTACCGTATGATATAACAGTCTCCAGTGTACAACTGCTCCTGGTCCTCAGTGCTAAGGAGGTTTGTACAACCACGGTCCACCAACCAAACCTGCAATGAATTCCATTCGTTTTTAAAATACTACATACATATCAACAGCTAGGTCTGTGTATCAACTCGATGTACTGCTCTTTGGTTTAATAAAAGCTTCCATTTCCAAAAAAAAAAAAAAATCAACACCTAGGTAGGGAACATTACCTTCAGACTGCCATTACAACTGATGAGCTGCTGAGGTTTATCCTCTGGAATTTCAGTGACATCATAGCCCTGATGCTTGAAAATAGCTGTATCATGATTTGGCATCAGACCCTATCACAACTTTTACAATGTTCTAGATGAAAGCAATTGATGGACAAAATCACCATGGTCCTCACACCTGCCACTTTCTCTCGGCCAGCCTCATATAACTTTATCTCAACATTCGTGGACCAATGCTGAAAGTGCAGCTTAAAATCAACAGTTTCATGGCCTTCTGTCATAATAAATGTGCGAACGTTGAATGACCTGCCCTGGGAGTGCACATAATCCTAGAGAAATGAAAAAATATTGGTTTCAAACATTGAATGCCTGTAGTAATAGAAGAAGAAAGGAATATAATGAGGTTTCATCTGCTTACTTCTAGGACAGTAACAGACGACTTCCTCTCCGAAACCAGTGTTGTCATCCCCATCCATAAGAATATTTCAGTGCTGCAGTCCAGCATGTAACTTCTGTCTGAGTTCAGCATTTCTCTATCCAACAAATGTGCCTCCAATGGAACAAGGTTTCTCTTATTGATCCTGCAGGCAGGAAAGCATACCAAACATCTCGCGACGTGCAACTTCAGGCTAGTTAAGTCTAAACTAAGCAGGGGAGTAGTTACCAAAAAAGTTTCTTGGATGGTGCAGTCAGTGTCTCTTCCTTGACTGTGTCAGGTAGATCACGAGGAATAGGCGCATAGCCTCCAAACATTTTCCAGAACTCACCAGCATCCGAATCACCAACAAGCTTTCCATCCTCTACAATCAGTGACAATGTAAATAAAATTGAGCTAGCATATTTCCAGCCATTATTTGCAAGATCAACTCTCTATAGCTGTACCTATTGCCGCGATCTCACATCTGCCCGAGTGCCGGTTCTCCTTCAGATGCTTAACAACATCCAATGCTTTCGCCCTTGTTTGCAAACTAGAATTACAGCCACTGAAAAGGAAAATCTTTGACGGCGCGTCCACTATGAAGACCGATTTGTGATCCAGAGAGGACCGTGAAAACAGCACCTGAGACAGGATTTGAAACACAGCAGGTTGTCTTGCATCAGCATTTCAGCGAACTAGTGAAAATGTTGAGATAGCAGCCCTCTTACTTGCGTGACGCGAGCAACTTGCTCTCCTTCGCACCTAAACATCGTGGTCACGCTGGATTTATCACCAGATCCTTTCAGGTGCGAAAAGCAGCAGCCTTGTACTGGGATAATACACGGTTTGAAGTATGACAAGAACTTGTCAGATTCTTCTCCCTGTGTCTCCCTGTACTGGACCGTGCTGGAGCCCAGTGCCGCGTCCAACTCAACAGCCTTGTCCGAGGCCATGAAACAATCTTCCTAGGTGACCAGAACAGGACAGAAACAAAGTCATAAGCAAAAAGGGGCACAGCAAAGCAGGAGTCTGGATTTGGGGGACCATTGTTGATGCATCAAGATTCAAGAGCACGCACCTCTTTGGCCTCCTCCCCAACCCAGTAATGCACATCGTGTCGGCGAGCCCCGGATTTCAGCTCGGTTGTCTGAGAAAAAAAATCACAGAACATGTGAACTCAAGCGGCGTAAATTGGCAACAAGCTATAGAATTTCACAACTTGAGAGAACAATTCGTGGAGAGAGAGATACTACTTACGTTCAGTATGATGTAGGTGCTGCCAGTGTAGAACTTGCCGTGCTGGGGTTGTGCAACTGGGACCAGACTGCTCCTCCCAACAACGCACCAAATGTCCAGCCCTCTGGAATGGGAGCAACATTTGTTTTTACAGAGCAGGGGTGAAATAGAGAAAATAAATTGGCCAGATTAAATGGTACTATCAGCTTTCAGTTTCAGCATCATGATAACCATTCCGCCCCTACAATCCCAGATTTACTTTCTGAATCATATTTCATAACAAAAAGGGTGAAATCATGCTTGGAGAAGCTTATTCGTAACTTTGCAGGTACATAATTGGTTCCTGAGCAAAAGTCAGCATCCCTTATATTAAAGGAAAAAAAGGGAATAAATACAGGCAGGAATAGGATATGTGAGGCATATTCAAATGCAGGCCCGAATCTAGATTCTTGTCCTAGCAGAGAACAATAATAAAAGAACAACACTGAAAGGACCAGAGAGGTGGGGGGGGACGCACGGCTTGTCGCCGACGCCGAGGAACGCATCGTCGACGCCCTTCATGGTCGCCGTCGCCGCCGAGTCGGCCGGGCCGGCGGCGGCCGCTGGAACGGTCCGCAGATGCAGGGGAGCAGAAGCAAGCAATGGCAGTGAGAGCTCACTCGCTGGCTGCTGCAGTGCTGCTCTGCTCAGCCCGCCGTGCTGATTTAAAAAAAATGGCGAGCTACCCGAGAAAGGGAAAGGCGAGCAAGCGGCTGGTAAATGCTGGTAGAGTCTTCCAAAAAAAATAAAAAATTGCTGGGCGCTCAGAGGAGGAGAGAGGCAGCAATGAGACGGAGCAGGGGGCTCCACCTCCACCACCCAACGAGCTCACCTCACGCGCCCTTGCTTTGCATTCAAGTCTGCAACTTTTTAAATACTCCCTCCGTCCAAGAAAACATGCAATTCTAGCACAGTGTTATGGTTTAGTATCTCAAGTTTAATTAATTATAAATAAAAAAATATCAATATTTATGATATCAAATAAATACCATTAGATTCATTACGAAATGTATTTTCTTAATAAATTAATTTGAAGTCATAAATGTGAATAGTATTCACTAGAAATTTGGTCAAACGTAAACTACTTTTACTGGCACGCAACCCGTAGTTGCATATTTTGTTGGACGGAGGGAGTACCGTCTGCCCTCCTCCTTTGACTCGTGTCGACGACGAGCCAACCCATGCGGCGCCGTACCCTTGTCTGTCTGTACGACACGAACCGACGACGTCCAATTGAGGGGAGGTCTCATGTTGCCATCGATCGCCAATTCGCCATGCTCCCATCTATATGGCATGCACCTACCAAATGTTGTTGAAATTTAATTTACACCGATACTTATGCTGTTTTATTATAAGAAAAAAAACACTATTCGGGACTAATTAATATTTGTAGAAAATATATTCTCTGTAGGTACAAATAAGTTCGTCTCAATAGATATAAGGTTATTCATTTTTTTTAAGTAAAATTATAGTGGAACACCCTTCAATATTGGTATTTGCTAGTTACGGATAGACATTACAACCAATGCTATCTTTGCTACAAGACATCAAGTAATCGGATGCCCGAGGACTCTAGGCAAGGCATGACGGGCGCGATACCTTGATTTCCTACGAATCCCTTCTCTTGAATCGCCATCTAGTCGCCCTTTGCCGCTAATCCGCCATAGATGATAAACGCTGAGCTTTGAACGGCAATGGGAGGAAGACCAGGGGCCTGTTTGGTTAGAGGTGTTAAAGTTTAACAAACACTGTAACACTTTCGTCTTATTTGACACAAAGTTTTCAATCTTGGACTAATTAGGCTTAATAGATTCGTCTCGTAAATTACTCCTAATCTGTGCCGACATACATATAATTAGTCTACATTTAGTACTCTATGCATTTACCACAATATTGATGTGATGGGAGTTAAACTTTAACCTTCATGAAGCAAACAGGGCCCTAGACATAACTGCACTGTGTGGTGGTCTTCCAAATGCCAACCGCTGTCCGCACATCGGCTATGTCGGCCTATTCATCTGCCCGCAGCCACGCTCGAGTTCCCGACTAGGTGACTTCTCGTGATCCTCGTCCGGTCGTTCTCTGCTCCTGCTGTCTGCGACTCTCCATGCCCTAGGTTCTGATGGCCGGCGTGTGTGATTTGATAGCAAACGTGGCGACTTGGTAGGCGGCAAGGCAAGACGACGCCACACCAGCGGCACTGCACGCACAGTCTGTGCAATTCGCGGCACCGCGATGCGCATCAGGCGATCATCGTATCAGCATGAGTCATCAGGTGAATTACTTTTCTTTTAAAGCACCGACTACTTGTTCTTGCTATTATTTAATTTACTTTCTTCTTGGTTAACTACTGAATTTGGTTTATTTATTTGTGGACCAGTGAAATTAGTTAAGTAAAGATGGATGTCGAATCAGTGTATTTATAAACCACTTTTTTATATTTTAATATATATCTATGTTATCGATTTCGCCTTACCTTGGATTTTTTTTCCGTCCTCCACTGCTGTAGACACTATGACTACTAAATAATATTTTCTACAAGTACTCCTCTATCCACAAAAGAATGTATTCTTGTTTTTTTAATAGTCAACCAGTTTGAATTTTGACTAAAGTTATATAAAAAATTACTAATATTCATGACACATAATAAGTATCAATAGATTAATTATGGAACATATTTTCGTAGTAAAGACATAAGCGTCAACAATATTCATTATAAACTTAGTTAAACTTAAATTAGTTTGACCGGCACAACACCTATATACATTCTTTTGTGGGCGCGGTGAGTGCATGGGACAGAAGTTAAAAGGCGGCTATTATGTCTCTTACTATTATACGAACCTTAATACTTATTGAAAAATTTATAACTTTTGCATATCAAGTTAGATGGAAGTGAACTTTATATCAAGATTATACTGCTCAGTGAGATCTATAACTTTGAAGTTAACAATTTTTAGATTGAAAAATAGTATTTAGAGAGTGAAAAAATCTTTTTATATTATTTTTAAAATTTAAGTTTTAGAATATCTAAAGTCATTTAGAATCCTAAATATTGATTTTTATTCTATTAGTTTTCTAAATTCAAAAATTAAAGTTTTCAAATGATTGATCATATCAATGTCCGAAGTCATTTGAAAATTCTAAATTTTGAATTTCAACACATGAGGAAGTAACATGGATATTTAGGACTCAAATGACTTCAGATAAAAAAAAAGCTCAACTAAAAAGTTATAGATCATATTGATAACTATAGCTTTTGTATATATTGTCAACATTCGAGGTCGTTAGATAATTTTAATTTTGAATTTTCAAATTTGATAATATAAAAACATGTTTTGACACTCTAAATAATTTTAAATAAAATACTTATGAACTACATAGTTGTAAATCTCATTGAGTCCTACAATTTTTATATAAAGTTTATCTTTCTTCAAATTCATATGCAAAAATTATGATTTTTTAGGTAACTGTTAAGGGGAATTTTGTTCACTTTTAACTTCTCTCTCCCATCCAATCCTAGAAACTACTATTTTAATAGCCATACTGTTTTCGAGTCGATCACCATAATTTAAGAGTGTCTTTTGGAAAAGAAACAATATTTGCGCAATGTTTATTAGCAAATATCAACATTGAACCATATATACTAGTATATACTTTTTATCATAGTAAATGAATAGAGGAAGTAATTATATGATGGCAAGATTAATTTTGACAGTTGCAAATATATTGATTAGCATTTTGTATGCTAATTAACTAGTAATAATAATTAACATATTTTATTTTAAATTAGTGGTTATCATGATAAAATTATTGTTAGTGCATATTTATTAGTATGTATAGTTAGAGATTAAATAATAGGTATAATTATTTAACTATTCTTATCAATCTTATCTATCCAACCAAAGCAGCATGATAAGTCTATCACAAAATACATGGATAGTCATATACTACCCAAATTTATCCTCAAATCAAACGTATCACTAGAGTAAATTTGTTGCAGAACACTATTCAATGTTGATATTGTGTTAATAGATACTAGTTGATGTTATTTTGCTAGAGGACACTACTCAATATTGTTTTACTAAATGACACTCTTTAATTGTGGCAAATTCCTCTACAGCTATTAAATAATAATTTCTAGGAACAAAGAGGAGAGAGAAAGTTAAAAGTGACTATCATGCCCCTAGCTATTCTATCCCACCTATCCCAACTTGATAGTTGTCTAAAAGTATTCATATTTGCATACGAAATAAGGAGAAGATGAACTTTTCTATTAAAACTGTAGAGCTTAGCGAGATCTACAACTTTGTAGCTGACAAGTTCTTTTATTTTTAATTATTTAGAGTGCTGAAAATTCTTTTAAAATTCTTAGATTCCGAGATTCAAAACTTATCATTTACAAATGACCTTGGAGTTAAAATTTGGACTTGGTCATCCAAAAATTCTACTTTCAGATTTCAAAAATTCTGATTTTTAAGTTCATATAAAGGTCTTGCAAATAGACCATTTTGATGAATCAACCAGCTAGAATGGCTGCGTCAATCCTTAATGGAGTTGCGTGTGGTTGCAAAACTGATACTGGCTATCGAAGTCTAAGTTGAACCATATTGACGTCCAACTCAGCTTTGACAGACTATGCTTCGAGAGCACCCTCGGGTGCTTGTAACAAAACCGGTGGCCTTCGGGTCATGCTCCACCCTCAGCCAAGAAGAAGAAAAGGCTGAGGAAGGCTTCGGCCGCTGGCGTGATGGTGATGGATGCTGTCCCAATCTCCATGGTCGTGCCGGTATCTCCCAACGAAGGGGTTGAAGTAGCTTACTTCAGACTTCAAGCCTTCTCGAGAATAGGTTGAAGCAGTAGTCTGTTAGACCGCTGATCGTCGAGTCTTCTGCAGGGTGAGCACTGACGTGCCTGAAGGGGAAGTGACCCGCGGCGGCGTCTTCGCCGGAGTCTCCGAGCGGGATTCCTCTGTCGGTGCCACCGTGCCAGGGGAAGAACACGCAGAGGAAGCGCCCGTGGCATCGACCACGGAGCTAGCTGCACCGCCAAATGTTGGGGAACAACAAGGTTTCCCCGAGTCGCTCCGCGCGAAGCCGAAGTTGTGCATCCGGAGCCGCGCGTCGCGCCACCGGAGCGGCAAGATAGCGTGCAAGAACAGGAGGTCGCGCGCCAAGGCAGCACCTGCGAGCATTGCTAATCCGTCGTTTCAGGTCGTCAAGGGCCCATTGAGCGCTCATGCTAAAATTTAGTTTATGCTGATGCTTATGCTGATTTGTTGTGAGAGAAAAACACTATTCGTTATGGCGAGGCAGAGTGCATCAGGGTCATGAGAGTCGAGGGTAACTGAGGACCTCAGGACTTTACCCATCATGAAGGTGAGTTTCAAGTTCGATTCCCGAATTCTTTTGCGTTGCTATCATGCATGCTCTTATCTGTATTCCTTGATCCTTTAGTCGATCAAGATTGAGATCGGCTAGCGGGTGTAGTCGAATTTTCACGGGGCCACACAGTGGATCTGGTGGACCTGGCCCGCGACTCTACCGTTGACTTACCGAAGTTGATCGTAGACTTAAACTTCGATTTATTTGTATTCCCGAAGTTGCTTGCTAGATGCCCTGGATAGCTCGGCTGCAAAGATGGCCTTTATGAGATCTCGGCTCCTGCATCCCCAGCCTTGTCGATGCACGTCGGGAGTACAGAGGCCCGGCTACATCAAGTGCAGGAGTTAGAGGCGTAGAAAACTCTAGTTCTCAAGCACGCATGTGGCTAGCTGGTGGGTTCTCTATGGATTATTTTTTTGTCACTTTTTGGCCTAGATTTATGATTTCTTGGAAACCATTTGTAGAGCTGATTGTATTCCGAGCCGCCTCTGCAAATCAATTTCTAGAGGCCACTCCTGTTTCCAGCTGCCCAATAAGTTCAATTCGTAGTGGTTGCTTAAAAATCGCCTCTACAAACCATTGATTTGTAGCAACCGAAAAGTAGAGGTGATTAGGCCAGCCACCTTTACAAATCATGGTTGTATTAGTGTCACACACCTCAGGTGCTAGAAGCCTAGAACGCCTGGGCAGCAAACAGCCGAACCGGTCTGAGCTAGTTTCTCTGATTTTTTCGCCAAAAAGTCCAGACTAACATTTACCCGGAAGACCCATCAGCGGCACTCTAGTGCTGGCAAGGCCACCTAGAATGTCCATGGATCTCGTCAAGAAGAGTATTAGTTTTATTGAGGGGAGGGCTACTCCTACCCTAGCGCCGCCGCCGCCGTCGCCGCCGCCGCCCACCACCGCTGGTCCCCCTCCCTTCTCCTCCGGTATCTCGCCGGAGGCTGAAGGGAGTGGGGATCCATTGTTTTTAATAAGTTTTTCCTAGTAGATCGAGTCATTAGGGTTAGTGTCTCTCCATGCCAAATTACTTGGTACTGGAGTTTTATCTCCTCCTTCTCTTCATCTCTGGCGACGGTGAAGGGGAAGAGTGGAATCGTCTTCTCCATGATGGCTCCGTTGAAGATGACGGCGACACCGTTGGCGTCAGCATCTTCATCGACATGACGACATGGAGACTTTTGTTTCCGGATGGCGGCATCAAGGCGGAGATGATGTCGCCGCCATGGAATAATTTTTTCCGGTCTCTTCTCCGTTTTACTGTGGTTAGATCTGGCCACGATGAAGGACTAGGGAGAATAATTTTTAGATCAGTCTTCCTCCCTCTTCGGTGGCAGAAATAAGAAGAAGGAAGACACCAGAAAGAAGAAGTTCCTCAATTCCGCCTACAGGAATGTTGGCCGTTGTTCGTTGGACATTTGTTCTCAGGCCATTTGCCGAGTGTTTGCCTGTGCGGTCATCCATACTGCAAAGCATCTAACAGGTTAGGTTTTGAGTTGTGCTATTTACAGTGTGGGTACTATTTTATAATTCAGAGTGCTTGTAACGTGTTGATGTACCCGGCTATCATATAATATAATTCTTCTTTCATCGCAAAAAAAAGGATCTCGTCAAGAAAATTGTAGAACAACAGGGTATTGGAATGGAAGAGAGATTATGGTTTGGAAGTGCAAAATTAAAGAATGATACCTGGACTCTCCAAGTGCAAAAGTTCGGCAGTCTACAGCCAAAAATTGCTGTCAACAGCACGATCGTCCAGACGTCCACACACACAACTACCCATCCAAGCATGAACCAGACTTTTTTTTTTGTATCCAGGTCCAGGCAGTTCCATTTTCACATAATAGCACTATAAGAGTAATTGTTTACAACAATGTTGAAATAATTAAACAGACAATCAGACAACTATTCAGTAGTTGGTGTCTGTTCCATCCGAACGATCAGAGATGGAACTTGGAGAGTCCAGGTATACATGTGTCTAGTAGTTATTGGTGCTGATGGATGACGGATACAATCATAAATTCATAAATCATAATAGAGACCAAATCACTCGGTATGTCTGCTGGACTATGGCACGGCCAGCTCAACGCAAGGAGCTCAAGCATCAGGAGGGTGGCGGCAGGAAAGGACCAAGGTAATACATGAGAAGGAGAACATGTGTGACGAACTCACCACCGGTGCTTTGCTTATATGCTCGTAGTGGAAATCACCGCCGCAACGAGGCGCAGTGTAGTAAAGCATCTCCGCCCACACCTTGGCGATGAGTTCCCAACGCTCAGCTTCTTTCTTGATGCCGATGAGCTCTTGGGCTATCACAACTGCACGGGGCAACACTGGAGACTTGAGAGTTTTAGAGTTCATCCGGAGTTTCCTGATATGATCAGCAGCAGCAGCATTATCATCATCAACGTCGGTTGATTCTTGGTTCTCGATTTCAATCATCGTTGAATTTTGTTGTTCCTCTGATTCTTGGTTCTTGATTTCAATCGTTGGATCTTGTTGTTCCTCTGATTCTTGGTGCATGATCTCGATTTCACCCATCGAGTCTTGTTGTTGTTGCCGCACTTCAACTGACTCAATAAGCCTCATGACAGCAGCACGGTCAACCTTTCTTTTGATGGGGGAAAATCTGTTGGGGAGGAATTTCCTAAAGAGCTTCAAAACTTGATAAATCTGAAACAGTGAAGGAATACACACTTAGATTACAAAGAACTGAAAACGGAAAAAAAAGGAAAACTAGCCAATAGCATCAAGTCATCGGTTAATTAACCTTTGGAGGCTGTGATAAAACTTTGTCAATTTCCTCACGAGAATTGTCATGTGCAATCTTGGAGTTGGTAGTAAGCATCACACCACGCTTGAAGACAAGGTACATGATGTAGTTTGATAGTTCTGCGCTCGTCTGCTTGTGCTTCTTCACCACTGCTTCATCATGATCAGAATTATTAGCGCCTCCAAAGTGGTAGCATATGTCTGTTGCGATGTGCAAGGTGAGGACGCTTGTCGGGAAGTCAGCACTGCTTCTGACGGTATCCTGCAGTGATTTTAGTGTCGCCGTCTTGGTCTTGGAGAGATGACGACAAAATTTTAGCTACCATTCTCCATCATATTAAGTACCTCCGCTGACATGAGGTTTTGGTTGTCTTTGTCCGCTAAGATGAGGTTTTGTTTGTCTTTGTCCGCGGACATGCGGGTTAGTTTGTCCTTGCCCTCCATTTTCCTAAATAATAGCATCATGTCATCATCACGGTTAAAATGTATCCCCTTTAGCTTCCGCCACAAAGTATTCTTGCTCCCCCGCCTGAGCATCTCTGTGTCCGCCTCGAAGAGGCACCAGACACGCTCGGCATACTTGAAGCATCCACAGACGAACATGATCACCATGGCATCCCTGAGCCGGGCGTCCGACCAAGAAGCTTTAGCCGGCCACCACGTACCCAGCGACCCCTGCCTGGATGACCAGGTTCAGCAGGTGCCGCCTCCACAGATCATTGTCCTGCTTTGCAAAGGCCATGAGCTCAGGTGGACGAGCACGAACGGCGCCCAGAAGGCCATGAGCACGAACGGCGCCCAGAAGGCCATGAGCTCGTGGCCTGGCTCTGTCGCGCGGACCGCCAGATGGCCAAGCACGAAGACGGCCACGGAGTCGGCCGACAGGTATGCAAGCCACAGGACGGTTTGCAGGAACCAGTACGAGCTGCGCCTCCGCATGCCCCCGAAGAGGAAGAGGAAGACTTGCAGGGAAAGGCTGAGGAGGATCATGAAGTGGATCTCCCACGCATTCCACAGCTCTTGGACGGCAGGCACCAAGCTGAGACACGACATCCATGGATTAATAAGTTCATCACAGCCTACGTTATTTGTTGCTGTCAATTTTTTTAGATAATAGAGCAAAGTTCCAGCCTCTGTCAATGATGACCACTATTAGAATCCTAACACTCATCCTCATCAGCACGGCCTAGAACATGAAGTCATATAAGTACTAAATTAATTTTTTTGTGGACAAGTTTTGTGCATACCGTTATTCAAGTTAGATTATTTGTACTATCAAACTATTCATTTCTAATACAGTGCCTATTCTAATTAGAAATATACTCCATAATATCTATATTCCTGTGATAAGTATATCAAATCCTTTATAAGTGCTTAGATTCTTTGCATTGCACCATAGTGCATTTCAATAAGATTTATTTACTTAAAAACTTGAAACCAAAGATTAAGTTACAAGCTCTTGTTGCATCCTTTTGTTTTCACACCACGAATCACTACCGGAATCCGCTTCTTTGCCGAGCGCTGGAGGCTTTGCCGAGCGTTTTTTCGGACGCTCGGCAAAGAAGGCTTTGCCGAGAGCCAAATAAAAAACACTCGGCACTCGGCAAAGAAGGCTTTGCTGAGCGTCCGATAAACGGCACTCGACAAAGAAACTCTTTGCCGAGTGCCAAAGTAAAACACTCGGCAAAGCAATTTTTCAAACCACGTTTTGGTGCCCTAAATGAATTCAAATAAAAAAATTTTCAACTACAAAGTTTCATAACTTCTCATGATCTACAAACTTTATATTGGTCATTTCTTCATTCGACAAAGTAATAATTATGTTGTTTACAAAATCTATATGTCTCTCATGTAGTTTCATGAAACTACAAGAGAGATATATAAGATTTGTTAACAACGTTAGCACCACAATTTCGGATGGAAAAATTTCCTAAATGAAGTTTGTAGATCTCAAAAGGTTATGAAACATTGTAGTTGACCACTTTTTTATTTGAATTCATCTTGTCATGCAAATCTACGTTTGAAATTCAAAATTTTAAAATTTTAAAATTCGAATTTTTCAAAAGACCTTGGATGGAAAAACTTCCTAAATGAAGTTTGTAGATCTCAAAAAGTTATGAAACATTGTAGTTGACCACGTTTTTATTTGAATTCATCTTGTCATGCAAAACTACGTTTGAAATTCAAAATTTTAAAATTCGATTTTTTCAAAAGACCTCGGATGGAAAAACTTCCTAAATGAAGTTTGTCGATCTCGAAAAGTTATGAAACATTGTAGTTGACCACTTTTTCATTTGAATTAATCTTGTCATGCAAAACTACGTTTGAAATTCAAAATTTTAAAATTTGAATTTTTCAAAAGACCTCGGATGGAAAAACTTTCTATATGAAAAATGTAGTGCTCGAAAAGTTATAAAACTTTGTAGTTGACAACTTTTTGATTTGAATTCGTTTAGGGCCTTAAACAATCAATTTTCACTTGGTTTAGTATAATATTTGAGTAACCAAAACAGCAGATGAGGTATCGCGTGAGAGAGAGGTCACGAGTTCGAATCCCGCCGACCGCGTAGCCGCGAATTTTGCGCGAAAAATGCCGCGACTTGCCCCGATTAAAAAAAATTCAGGTTTTTTTTCGCGCTTTGCCGAGCGTCGGGCTCTCGCCAAAGAAGCCTTTGCCGATCGGATTTTTGCCGAGGGCGCTTTGCCGAGAGCTGCGCTCGGCAAAGGCTTTGCCGAGGGCCTTAGAGGCGGGCCCTCGGGAAAGCAGTCGGCTCCGGTAGTGAATGTATATTTTCATTTTCAACTTTTAATCTTACTAGTTGTTGTAGTTTTTTTACCCATGTGTTAAGTTCAAATTCTAGTGCTTAATGTATCTTTTATTTAAAAATTTCCCTTTACATTTTATTGAAAACTAGTATGGTTAAATAGATTTTTTTAGGGTATGGTTAAATAGATTTGGTTAAATAGATTTTTTTAGGGTATTACTTTTTAAATATTTAATAATAGTAGAGCTGGGTAATTTGGAAGAAAATTAGATGTTTCTTTAAATTATTTTTCATACGATAGACACTAGTTGATGCAGATTTAGGAGGTTTTTTTACGGTTTGATTATAGTGGCTGGAATGGTTGTGTTTAACATAATGGAATAGATCCAGGGCTATTATGCTCTATGATGATTAGAGCCAACTAAATTAACAACCATATATTTTTATTATATGAGAATTTTCAGAAAGTTTTAGTGCATCTTGCAATAATTAATGTGGAGAATAAGGACCTTAACGTTGAGACATGTGTTGTTATCCTTTTTTTATTGCATCTCTACGCACTTTCATATGGATTTATTGAAACTTAAGTGTGAATTATATCAGCTCTTGTTGCATATTTTTCCTTGATGACATCATGAATCTATATTTTGGGATCAACTTTTAATCTTTTTAGTTGTTGCATTTTTTGTCCACGTGTTAAGTTGAAACTCTAGCACTCACCTATCTTTTTTATTCATAATTTGCCATTTTTGTTTTATTAAAAAATAGATTTTATGCACTTGACTACACACTTAATTCTACAATGGCATAAACAGAAGTTTCAACATATACCACAATATTCAAGATACTGAATTTGCTATACTGAGAATTCTATGAACAATAATATAGTTTTATAAAATAGAGTGCTCAAAATTACGTTACCTATATAGATATGAATAGCGATTGAGCCAAAATATATAAAATATCAAAGGTAATGACTTACAAAATTTATTGTCCATGTATTATTAGTTTAATTTATGTAAAATATGTCATTTCTACGTGGTTTGTTAAGAGATTTTTTCATAACAAATAAATTACTAATAGGATATTTATCCTAATGTATGTATGCTTACTTGGTTTCTAGGGTAGTACATGGAAATTATGCTTAGTTTTAGTTTTACTGTGGTAGAAGTGGATAATTTAGAACATATATACTTCCCCAAGTTATTCAATTATTTTTCTAATAGATTATATTGGTATTTAGACATAGATTTGTGGAATATTTTACATTATTTTTTTATAGTACAGGTAGACTATTTTGGTGCAAATTGAATGCATTGCTTTATATTATCTAAATAATATCATGCATGCGGGTAATTGAAATCAGATTTAGGCCTAGAT